>CAUYRH010097162.1:0-16081 GCA_963574655.1 Perodicticus potto
CATAAACATCTATTGAGCAAAATGAGGTAGATCCAAAAGATTACATTTCTTATTAAACTCAAAAATAGAAATCAAGATATTTACCCTGACCAAGTATAGTTACTGGAAGGGGAAAATGGGATTTGTTGAGTGCTAGTGGGGGTCATTCCACTGGTTGATTCACTTTGTTAAAGCTCATCTTGCAGTGTGCTCAGGCCTTGTGTACTTTTCTCCAGGCATATCATTCATCAGTGAAACTAACTCTAGAAAAGATAACATAGATATCCTACTTATGAAGATAAAAGTTAGCAGCTCTGTGAGGAAAGCCCCACAGAAACTAGCTCTGTGAAGCAAATAATGGCTGTGAAAGTTCTCCTTAAAGATGAAACTGAGATTTAGTGTGCAACAAAATTGTTGGTGGGGTATGGAAAAATGGGAAGACCAGCTTCTTAATGGGCAGAGGGAGGAGAAGCTGAGTACTCACCGAGGAGGGCAGTTCCCTACATCTACTTGCAATTTTCTAGATACTCAAGACTTCCTGGTGTTAAATGATTTTCCTTTTGCTTCATGAAAAGTTTAAATCCAGTGTTCTTGATTTTTAGTGTGCGTAAATATCATCTGGGACCTTTGCTATAAATGAAGATTCCTTGGATTCATCCAGGATGCTTCAGCATCGCTGGTCCTAGGGCCTTTAAATTTCCATTAGTAACAAGAACCCAAGGTAATTCTGATGCTTGCAATCTATTACTATATAGCACTTTCAGAAACAGTAGCTGAAACTGGGGTATGTGTTTACCAATGAATATTATGGGTACTACAGTAAAGTTGTTAATAAAAGCATGAAGTTAGTAGAGACAATCACATTATTTACTGAAGCCCTTTGCAATATATCTGAAACTCAATACATGACAATATTTTTTCTTAATTATTAACAATGAAAATCCAACTTTAATGTTGTACAGTTACCTAAAATGAAAATTTAACTAGATCAAAAAATATAGTGTTTGAGTTAAAAAGAGTAACCTGTTCTTCTGAGGGAGAACAAACAGTAGTTGTAGGTGACTATTACATGTGTTGAGTTTGATTATGTCATGAGTTTCACAAAAAGAGCCCAGTAAAGTGTTGGAGAGCTTTTGCAAGTACCCCATGGAAGGAAATCATAGAAGGGCCACAGATAACATTACACTCTACTTTTAGCATACTGTATTAGACCTTGCTCTGTGGCCTGATTATACTTTTGATTACTTCAGGGATAAGTATTTCTCAAGTGCTAAGTATAGGAAGATTTGGATCTCAAACCTATTCTGAGCAATAGCATTTCTCAGGAATCCTCTAAAGAGAAAGTGACATTGCCAGGATAATTTCGAAGAACATTTTATTTAGCTGCAATTCTGCTGCCATCTTCTATATGTTTCGTATTTTACTCCCCTTTTGATTAATAGAGACATTCTCATAAATAAAAGATCTCGGTCTCTTGAAACTGTCTGTCTTGCTCTCTTATTTCCCCTGTGAAGTCATAATCCCCCATTTGTGACATCACAGTCTTTCCACTGCAATCAACAATGATGGTTCGAGCTGGGGATTAAATGCTTCAGAAAAGGAAGACTTTACAAGAGCAGAGGGACTCTCAAGGAATAAAGATCCAATTAGCATGTAAATACCCATTTTAATTAAAAAAAAAAGAAGAAGAAGACAAAAAAAGCAAGGAATGAGTAGATATTCCCAGTGATTGGAGTGGTTTTCTTTGAAATAATGAATCTGATCTTCCCCTTCACCCCCAGCTGCCTTCTCCTACTTCCACTCTCTATTAGTGAATGAATATTTAGTGTGGGCAGTAAAGATGGAGAAAGACTAAAGTATAAATATGGGTATTGTTCCTCTGGACATAATTCCTAGGTTTGTTAACTTGACCAGATTGAGGCTCAATTAGAGAATAGGCTATGAAGATAAACACTGGTCCAAAATCTCCATGATTTGGCCTTTATGATATCACTTTGCATCCAGCTGCATCTCCATCACTAGCTTTGACTATGCCTTATTACTCAATCTTCAGTTTCTTAAAATATCAGAGCTCTTTTCTACTTCAGACCTTCACTACATTCTGTCCCTTCATCCAGAAACACCCTTTCTCCATACTCTTGCAAATCCTGCCCTCTTTGTCATTCAAGTCAGAACATCAATGCTGCTTCCCCTGAGAGGCCTTCACTGATCCCTTACCTCCGCCATCTGCATTAGGACCTTGATGTTTGATCTCATACCACCCTGCCACTTTTTCAGCAAGTGTCATAATTCTACATGTTCATGTGTTTGAAGTTTTTGTGCAATGTCTACCTCCTCCACTAAGTTGTACATTTCATGAATGCAAGCAACATGTCAGCCCTAGTCACCACTACATTTCAGCCCTCAGCACAATGCTTAGCAGCTACGAGCATATAAATTTATTAAATTTCTAGTAAACTAAATATATATGGCCATCATTTAGGGATCATGTAGAATAATGTCTGTTTGGAATAGACTAGATGGCTTCCAAAATTGCATCACACTTGCCATTTTTCTAACTCCTGAAGTAACTCCTGATGGCTCTCATTGGATACCTCTGTTCTCAGCTCCATGCTTACCTTACAAAATAGAAGATGAATATTGGCATAGAAGTCAAACAAGGAAGGGGGACCCACTCTGAGGGTTTATTATTTGTAACTATTTATTAGGAACATATATGTATATAGTTTACCAAATAATTTATCATCCAATGAGGACTCTTTCATGAATGAAAGGGAATGCTAGTTATAATTATGTTAGTACGATGGGCATAAACTAGAACTGTGTTAGGCCAGTCTGGACATGTGGTCACCTGATGTTCCAAATAACTGCAGTATCATATAACCTAGAGAATATACAGAAGATAAAACATAAAAGATTGGAGAGTAGCATGTATAAGTCCATAACTATAAAGTCATAAATTATTTTTCTTTAGAGAGTTTCTTAAGGTGTTGTAGATGTTCAGAGTAAATATCTCTAGAGAGATCAGTGATCATTTCCAAAGAATGCAAAAATGTGTTCACTGAGTACTAAAATACCCCACCAAAACATTAGCCCTCCTATACTACTGGCCTAAACTGATAGTTTATGGCTACAAGATCTACTAGCAATGCCAACAAAGAAAAGAGGGAAGGACTTTGCACACTTCCTGTTTGAGAAGTCTTGTCTGTCAAAGAAGACACTCTGGAAGAAGGTACAAACTCCTTCTCCCATAACTCTTAGGCACAATCAAGAATTTGTAGGCTTTCTGCAAGTGCTAAGTTATACCATGTTGATGAATGAATTGTTTAACTGGTACTAGGCACAAAAGATTACTGTGTCATGCTGTAGAGTGGTGTTGATAAGATTTTATATTTTTCCTCCTTATGTTTTGTAAGATTTTATATTGGAATTTTAATTCTGAGTATGGGGTTGATGATCCAGAGACATTGGTTCATTAGCAGAAGTGTCTGTGGTAAGTAAACAGCCTGGAGTTGGCCCAGATTGAATTTGAAGCTTGTTTATTAAATTTCATTCAAAAATAATTGTTTTTTCAGAATTTAAAACTTAAAAAAACAAAGTCTCACAAGTCAAGGTGGTCTCCAGAATACTAAGATGAAGAAACTTAAGTTCAGAAAAGAAGAGATTGTCTGCCACATACTTAGAAGCAGAGGTATGACAAAACTTAGATATCCTGAGTTTTAGATGAGAGTACTTTTTATAGTGCTTCTCATTTGGGGGTATTCCTCTCATAACAAGATGAGTGATGTGTGGTTGCTAATTTAGTGTTTAAAGTTTAGAGCAATTCTGAATGTAAGAAAAACTATCTCAGGTACCAATGTCTCCCCAGATGAAAAGAAAGACTGTATGCTCCACCCGTCTCTAACTTTAAAAATGATCCAGATATGTTATGCATCTCCAACTCTCATTATCTGTGAACCAAAGGCACAAAACCCTTGAACCATAAGGCAATGACATTAAAGCTTACCTGCTTTAGAAATATAAATTACGTTGTATTTTTAATTTCGCGCCAAGAAATTCAGGCAATCTCAAGTGATCATGGAATTAAGGAATGGAATTCTTATTAAAGAATGAAGAAGCACTTAACTTGATTATTTCTCTAGTTTCTAGCAAGTCCTGTTAGGAATAGTGGTTGGAGATTTGGTTCATAGTCCTCTATAAGATGATTTTTTCCATCACCCAAAGTGTCATCATTATCAGCATCATAACCATCAACAACAAAAAATAATACAGTAATTACTAAGATAAATACAGAACATACTATGAGCCAAGTTCTGCTCTCTATCTCTCATTTTGGAAGCAGAAACCAGGCCCTAGTCTCTCTTGTCTTCTCTCAATCTCTCTATCTATCTATCTATCTATCTATCTATCTATCTATCTATATATGTATGTATTTTTATATATATAATATATACACACATAAAAATGTCATTTTTATATATAAGTTGCATATATCATTTAATCTTCACAAAAGTCCCATGAAATAAGTACAGTAATTTTTTCCCTTTTGCATATAAGGAAATCATGGCTCAGTCTGTAATTTCAGTTGCCAAGAACATAAAGATATAGATGAATCAGCCTTCTTTCTCATGCCCAGGTTATGTGCATGATTTATTAGATTTGTACACTGATGACTAAGTGTCAATAACTGATGGAGCTATTAGGTGCTATGAGGTTGAGAAAGAGGGGACACATGTGCTTGCAGGAGCAGTTAGGGAAAGCTTCAGTGATGAAGATGTCCTTCTGTTCCTCATCAAGCTGGGTAGAGGCTCTTGAGATATGTGAGGCCGCTCCAAAAAAGTGGCAGATTGTGGGGAAATCCAAGGGTTGGAATATTGATGGTTGGGGTAACAATGAGTGGAAGATTTACGTGAAGTGAAAATGATGCTAACAACAATGAGTAGAGTGCACACTTCAGTAACCAGGACAGAGAGATGCCCTGCTACCAACTACCTATGTGACAAAAAATAAATGTTCTCATCTGTAGGGTAAAATAAATTTAAAGACCTCTATAATTCTTCAAGTGTTAACTAATTCTGAGATTTTAAGTTATAAAGGAAACATGTTTTAATTCTCACTTAAATAACTTGCTGGCATAATACAAGCAGCAAACAGCAGAACTGGGTTTAGAACTCAGATCTTCTGACATCTAAACCTCAAATGGAGAAGACAAGAAGAGGCATTTGGAGGACATTATTTGCTACAATCATTATTCTCAAGGCATTATGGCTAAACATTCAAAACATTTAAAGAATTTTATTAAAAATGTGATTACTTTCAGTAGATAATCATTTATTATAAATCCATTCAAGGTCTTTTTTTAGTAAGTTTATTACATCAACCAGCTATTTTAAAATGTATGTCTGCCCATCTCCCAGGTTTTTTGTTTGTTTCTTTGAGACAGAACTGGGACTTTCTTGACCACTGACCAAAGCTCAGAATTTGTTATTATTTATCTTAAATGGCATCTCTCTTTCTTTCTATTTCTTCCATACTATGTGAAAGAAAAATCATATTCCTCAAAGATGTGGCATGGTCTTTAAAAAAAAAAGAAAGAAAATGAAAGAAAAGGAAAAAACAACAATGATCCTGCAGTTGTTCACAGTGAGGTTCACCTATCAGAGCTGAAAATAACCTATATTTTATTTCCCTTATTTTTAGAAAACTGCCGTGGACACAGGGGTGGCCGAGTGGCCAGCTGTGCCCCAAAATGCCTTAAGCCATCGCAATCAGTGCTCCACTGTCTGAGGCTCACAAAATGAAACACTTTGAACACTCATTCAAAGGTGTGAAAGCATGAAATTGGCACAATGGCCGGCCACCAGGCACTTCCCACTTTTTTGCACTGCCTTCTGCTTACTCATCTGCCCTTTCTGTTCTTTGTCCCCTGATTCTGATAGTTCTTTAAATGTCTGCTTAAAGAGGTGTGGCAGCCTGGGAGAAAGCACCGGAACATGTTCTTAGGGAAGTCTCTGTCTGGAAGGGAAGAAAGCTTAGGGAAAACAACCGCATTCAAAAACCCTGAAAACATTGCCCTTAGATAACAGGCAGAAGGTAAGCCCAGAGAAAGACAACACACATAGAGATGCAATAGTGGACAGATCAACTTTTGGCTCAAATCAAAGGAACTCAGGCTTAAAACAAACCCATCTTCTTAGAGAACATCTTTGCCATTCTGCTTTTACCTTTCATCTCCAGCCTCTCAACTAGATTCAATTAGGACAGTCCCCTTAGGACACAGGAATGGTCTCAGATAATACTTGCTTATTAGCTAGCATCTAACACAGTTCCTGCCAAGTTGAATTCCCAGTATTTTTAACTGATGATAAATGTTAATGCAGAGTAATTTTATTTATTTTACTCAGCAACTGTTTTGGAAAAAGTTGCCTAAAGTAAGCCTATGTCCTATTGACACATCCCAGATCATCCCAAGAAATTTACTCCCCCTCTGTGACCTTACCCATTTTTTTCCTAAAAATTCCCTCTTTTTTTACTACTCTTTGTTAAAGAATCTACTCAACACAGTTCCTTCAGGAATCTTCCCTCTGTCTCTAGTTTCTATTTATCAATGTTTTCTTATGTGTAGAGAGATGGTATTCTGTATCCCTCTCCCTCTCGCATATTTTTTTAATTCCATGTCATTCTTTCAATGATGATGATTCTTCTGGGGCCTTTTTCATTTCTCGTAGTATTCAGGGAAGTGTAGCTTTTCTGCCTTCAGGATGGGAGGCCACCACAGAAGCAATGAAGGACAAAAAATGTCAATTCTCAGCATTTTAACTTTAAAATAGAATTTTAAATTTCAAAGTGAGGGAAAAAAAGACTTTTGAATCTAAAAACTTAGTCAATGCTAAAAACAATAGATATATGAAGAATATCTGAAGGTTAAAGGCAGTGTGTCTCTTCTAGTATGATAAATATTAAATGGGCTGGGAAAAGGTAACATCAGAGAGGAAATCAGAATTAGATCCTAGTGACCATCTCTAAGACCCTTCTTACAGGGTCTGGACTGGACTGGAGGTGCTAATGATAATGGCAAGCAAAGAAACATAAATATATGTTATTGGTGATAGAAATGGATGCTTTCATGGTCAGAGAGCATGGTACACCTCCTGTGACCTTTTCTTTCTTAATCTTACACCTCTCCTAAGACACATACCACACCCAGTCTTGGATGATAGTTGTTGACACAATTATACTTTGCTTGATTACAAGTCATTTGAGAGAAAAGTCTTTTTCATCTTAGTAATACCCATGGTCATTTATCACATCAGGCTCCTAGTCAATTACAGCCAAATAAAATAAAATTGAATTTTTATTACATCAGCTTACCATTTATTAGGGACAGATATTAGGGGCAGGCATGCTGTCACATATGTCAGACTTACTCTTTTGTGTATATGTGTGTCCATGTATTTGTGCATGTACTTATGTGTGCATGTCTGTGGACATGTGTGTCTGTGGTGGAAGGAGAAGGGGCTGGAGAACAATATAATATTTATTTAATAAAATACCATTTGGGATTCTTTAGAACACAGGAAGCAGAAAATATATGTTAAATTATCTTAAACAACACTGAATATTGAGTATCTCCATGATAGTAAGTGTTGTACATTTCTAGGTAAATTCCCTGGCTCCAAGATAACATTTGAATAGAAGTTGCTGCTATCTTTTAGTTCTTTCTATCTTTGTCTATGTATTATCTTTGTCTTATTCAAATGTCCTTCAACATTATTCATTGATATCTAAGTTTTAGGTGCCCTATATAGGAACATAACAACTTTTCTTCCTTATTTCCTTTTGTAAGAGTAATAGAACCTCTCAAAATAAGCTCCCTCGGAGACCACCCTTCACTTTTTATTGGCCAGGAATGGTTCACTGACAAATTCTAAATTATTCTCTGGAAAAGCCATTGGGACAACAAGAATTTGCTTGAATTATAAGGAATTATTCAAATCACACTCTATAGGATTGGACACTCCAGAAAACAATGTTTGGTCTGCAAGGAAGAAAAATGTAATGGTGACAATATGTCTGATAAACAATAATAATAAAAATACCAACAGTAACTAACATTTGTTGAGTGGTTTCTCTATTTGAACCACCATGTTAAATAGGTAATTACAGTACCACATTTAATAAAAATGGCAACTCTGAGAGTTTTGGTTGTGAAATTCACATAATCAAACATCTAAGTTTAAGTGGTTAATAAATGACTAAGAACACAGTAAAAATTTAAAGCAGTGGCTATCTCTCTCTAAAACCTTTACTGTTTTTGTTGTTCCACAATGAAGAATATTAAAGAACACACTGTTTTGCAGCCTATAAGTTGGAAAAATATATGTTTCATGAGTTCAGGGAGTTGCTGATAGAGCCACCAATGGCCAGCTCTTTTAACATGTAATAGGCTTGTCGAAACATAGTAGTTGCCAATTATAAACTTCTTGTAATAAGAATATAAGAGCTGCTTCTGACTATCTCCCAAACTTCCCATGAATGATCTGTTTAAGAGTCACTTAAAATCTGGATGTCTTTTCTTCCCCCCCCCTTAGTTTATTAGATCATTTGTACATAGATCATGTATAAATTTACGTCATTATGGGATTCAATGTGTTGAATATTTGTACAAATTGGAATGCTTGCATCCTACTAATCAACATAACCTTCACCTCATTCACCCAATTACAGCATTAAGACATTTATGATCTACACCTAATAGATCCATCTTGTACTTGCAATATTTTCCTTAGGTGTGATTCCCCTACTAACCCTCCCTCTGTCGACCAACCTCCTCTCTTTCCCTCTCTCTCCCCTTCTCTCCTTCATCCTAGGCTATAGTTGTGTTTTCATATGCAAGTGTGAGTGATTATAAATTGGTTTCACAGTAGTACTGAGTATATTGGATATTTTTTTTTCCATTCCTGAGATACTTTATTAAGAAGAATATTTTCCAAATCCATCCATGCAAACATAAAAGAGATAAAGTCTCCATTTTTTTTAATGCTGCATAGTATTCCATGGTATACATATATGACAATTTATTAATCGAGTCACGGGTCGATGAGCACATGGGCTTCTTCCATGACTTGGCAATTATGAATCGAGCTGCAATGAACAATCTGATGCAAATATCTTCATTGCCAAATGATTTTTGATCCTTTGGATATACACCTAGAAGAGGAATTGCAGGGTCAAATGGCAGGTCTACATTTAGATCCCTGAGTGTTCTCCAAACTTCATTCCAAAAGGAATGTACTAGCTCGCATTCCCACCAGCAGTACAGAAGTGTTCCCTTTTCTCTACATCCACGCCAACATTTGTAGTTTTGGGATTTTGTGATGTGGGCTACTCTTACTGGAGTTAGATGGTATCTCAGAGTGGTTTTGATTTGCATTTCTCTGATGATTATAGATGATGAGCATTTTTTCATGTTTCTGTAGACTATGCATCTGTCTTCTTCAGAGAAGCTTCTGTTCATGTCTCTTGCCCACAATTAAATGGGATCACTTGTTTTTTTCTTAGTAATAAGTTTGAGTTCTCTGTGGATTCTTGTTAATAGAACTTTGTTGGAAATATAAGTGGTAAAAATCCTCTCCCATTCTAAGGGCTTTCTATTTGCTTTACTTAGCATGTTCTTGGCAGTGCAGAAGCTTTTTAATTTGATCAGATCCCACTAATGAATTTTTAATGTTGCTTCAATTACCTGGGTTGTCCTCATAAAGTATTCTCCCAGGCCAATTTTTCAAGTGTTTCCCCTACACTCTCTCTAAGAATTTTTATAGTTTCATATCTTAAGTTTAAGTCCTTTAGCCAGTGAGAGTCAATTTTTGTTAGGGGAGAAAGGTATGGGTCCAACTTCAGTCTTCTACAGGTCACCAGCCAATTTACTGAGCACCATATGTTGAATAGGGAATCTTTCCCCCAGTTTATATTTTTGATAAGATTATCAAAAATCAAATGATGATAAGTGTCTGGGTTCACCTCTTGGTCTTCAATTCTGTTCCATACATCTACTTCTCTATTTTTGTGCCAGTACCATGCTGTTTTGACCACTATCAATTTATAGTTTAGTCTGAAGTCTGGAAGCATGATTCCTCGCAATTTGTTTTTATTTCTGAGAAATGTCTTGGCTATTCGAGGTTTCTTCTGTTTTCATATAAAACCAAATACTAATTTTTGCTAGTCTTTAAAGTATGACAGAGATGCTTTAATAGGAATTGCATTAAATCTGTAGGTTGCTTTAGGTAATATAGACATTTTAACAATGTTGATTCTTCCCAGCCATGAGCATAGTAAATTGTTCCATTTGTTAACATCTTCCACTATTTCTTTTCTCAGCATTTCATAGTTCTCTTTATAAAGATATGTCACATCTTTAGTTAGTTACACTCCTAGGTATTTCATCTTCTTTGGCACTATTGCAGAGGGAATAGAGTCCTTGATTGTTTTTTCCCCTTGACTATTGTTGGTATATATAAAGGCTACAGATTTGTGAGTGTTAATTTTATATCCTGAGACATTGCTGTATTCTTTGATCACTTCTAGGAGTTTTGTAGTTGATTCCCTCGGGTTTTCCAGATATATAATCATATCGTCTGTGAAAAGTGACAGTTTGATCTCCTCTGGTCCTATTTAGATCCCCTTGATTGCCTTCTCTTGCCTGATTGTGGTGGCTAAGACTTCCATTACAATGTTAAAAAGCAGTGGAGACAGTGGCATCCTTGCCTGGTTCCTGATCTGAGTGGAAATGATTTCAGTTTTACTCCATTCAGTACAGTATTGGCTGTAGGTTTGCTGTAGATGGCCTCTATGAGTTAGAAATGTTTCTTCTATACCTATTTTCTTCAGTGTTCTGATCAAGAAAGGATGCCGTATATTATCTAATTGAGAGAATCATATGGTCTTTGTTTTTTAATTTGTTTATGTGATGTATTATATTTATGTATTTACGTATATTGAACCATCCTTGGGACTCTAGGATGAAACCCGCCTGGTCATGATGTATAATTTGTTTGGTGTGTTGTTTGATTCTGTTTGCTTGGATCTTATTGAATATTTTTGCATCAATATTTATTAGAGATATTGGTCTATAATTTTCTTTTCTTGTTGGGTCTTTTCCTGGTTTGGGTATCAGGGTGATATTTGCTTCATAGAATGTGTTGGGAAGTATTCCTTCTTTTTCTATGTTTTGGAAAATGTTAAGTAATATAGCCACTAGTTCCTCTTTAAAGATTTGGTAGAATTCTGATGTGAAGCCATCTGGTGCCAGGCTTTTCTTTTTGGGGAAATTTCTTATAGTTGATGCTATTTCAGAATTTGATATGGGCTTGTTCAAAATTTCCACATCTTTCTGGCTAAGTCTAGGAGGGTGACATGTTTCCAAGTATTGATCTATTTCCTTCAGATTTTCATACTTCTGAGAATAGAGTTTTATGCAATATTCATTAAGGATTTGTTGAATTTCTGAGGAGTCTGTTGTTATTTGTCCTTTATCATTTCTGACTGATGAAATTAGAGATTTTGCTCTTCTACTTCTGGTTAGATTAGCCAAAGGTTTATCTGTTTTATTAACCTTTTCAAAAAACCAACTTTTTGATTGGTTGATTTGTTGCATGATTCTTTTGCTTTCAATTTCATTTATTTCTGCTTTAATTTCAGTTATTTCTTCTGCTGGGTTTAGGATTGGAATGTTCTTCCTTTTCCAGTTGCTTGAGATGTCCCTTTAAGTTGTTAACTTCCTCTCCTTCCATTCTTTTGAGGAAGGCTTGCAACACTATAAATTTCCCTCTTAAGACTGCCTTTGTGGTATCCCAGAGGTTCTGATAGCTTGTGCCTTCATTATCATTTTGTTCCAAAAATTTGGCAATTTCCTTCTTAATCCCATCTTTGACCCAGCTATCATTCATCATGAGGTTATTTAGTTTCCATGTTTTTGTGTGCGTATATAGATTTCTGTTGTTACTGAGTTCAACTTTTATTTCATAATGGTCCGAGAAAATGCAAGGAATGATTTCTAGTCTTTTAAATTTGCTGAGGTTAGACTTGTGCTCAATTTTGATGTGATCAATTTTGGAAGATGATCCATGGGCTGATGAGAAGAATGTGTATTCAATTTTGTTAGGATTAAATGTTCTGTAGATGTCTGTTAAAGGCAAATGTTGAATGGTTAAGTTTAAGTCTAAAATTTCTTTGCTTAGCTTCTTTTTAGAGGATCTACCCAACACTGCCAAAGGAGTGTTAAAATCTCCAACAATTATGGTGCTGGAGGAAATCAAGTTGCTCATGTCTGTTAGAGTCTGTCTTAGAAATTGAGGTACATTCTGTTTGGGTACATAAATGTTAATAATTGATATATCATCATGTTGAGTGTTGTCCTTAACAAAAATGAAGTGACCATCATTAACCTTTCTTATTTTGTTGGTTTAAAGCCTATTGTATCTGGAAATAAAATTACAACACCTGCTTTATTCTGATTTCCATTTGCTTGAATTATAGATGACTATCCCTTCACTCTGAGTCTATGTTTATCTTTTAAGGTAAGGTGAGATTCTTGAAAGCAGCAGATGTCTGGCCTGAGTTTTTGTATCTAGTCAGCCAACCTGTGCCTCTTTAGAGCGCAATTTAAGACATTCACATTAGTTAAGAATATTGATAAGCCAGATAGTATTTTGGGTATTGAGGTTTTGAAAGTCCAGTGGACATTTTTAATCTTTTAAAAGTTGGAATTTGATCAAAAATTTCTTAGTGAGTCTACTTTGGTGGTGGAGGATTGTTCTGTTCATTATAGATTATAGGTCTGAGAATATCCTGGAAAGCTGGTTTAGTTATGGCAAATTTCTTCAACATGTGCATGTGATTAAAGTATTTAATTTCTACATCATAAATGAAACTCAGTTTAGCTGGATACAGGATCCTGGGCTGAAAGTTGTTTTGTTTAAGGACATTAAAGGTCAATGACCACTCTCTTCTAGCTTGAAAGGTTTCAGCAGAGAGATATGAAGTCATTCTAATGTTTTTCCCCTTGTAGATTATGGTTTTCTTACTTCTGGCAGCTTGTAGAATTTTCTCCTTCATATAACTTTGGTGAAGCTAATTATGTGTCTATGAGAATTTTTATTTGAGTTGAGTTGTGCAGGTGTTCTTAAACTATCTGCTATATGAATTTCAGGTTATCTTGGCATGTCTGGAAAATTCTCTTTGATTATTTCATTAAGTGAAGCCTCTGTATCCTTTGCAGCAACCTCATCACCTTCAGGTATTCCTATAAGGCGAATATTGGATTTCTTTGAATTATTCCAGAGCTCTCTGAGAGAATGATCTGTTTTTGTTCTCCAATTTTAATAGTCATTGAGCATTTGGGAATGTTCAAAAGCCTTGTCTTCAATGTCATAGATCCTTTCTTCTTCCTGCTCCATTCTGTTACTGAGGGATTTTACTATATTTCTCAGATCTTTGAGGGCTGCAAGTTCTTGCCTTAATGTGTCAAAAATCTTTGGTGATTTTGTCTTTGAAATCTTTGAATTCTGAGACATCTTTTGAATTACTCCTTGAAATTCTAATTCCATCATTACCTCCATTTTGTTGATCTTATTTGCTGTCCAAGTTCTGAACGCAATTTCTGACATCTCAGCCATTTGTTTTAAATCTTGTGCTGTGTCTGCCATATTGCTCCTTGGGGAGTTGATCTACTCTGATTATTCGTGTTGCCAGAGTCTTTCCACTGATTCCACCCCATGATTGCTTTTCACTGTTGGCTAGTTGAACAGGTAAGGTGAAACTGGATTGGGAGTTCCTGGAGTTGTGGTTAACCAGCCTTCTGTAAAGGATCTGGGACTGATGACTACCGTTTTTTCCCCTATAATTTTGCAAAGAACCCATGCAGTATTACAGTCTGAAGCTGAGGAAACATGCTTGGTGTGGTGGGGTTAGGTGGTTCTGTCTTATATAGAGCTGGTTCTTGGCTGATCCTAGTGGATCAGTGACTCTGGTGAAGTCTTAGCTGTGGAGAAATACAAGCAACTAGAACACCCCACCTCCCATGGACAACAACTGGAAGAGGAAAATCAAACCCCTCTGCTACCACACAATCAGGGTACCACCCAAGAGGATCTTTGGGTGGTTGGCCCAGGTTAGGAGTTTCAAATCAATTGACCAAGTCAGTATGAACTCTTAAGTGGGAGAGTTTCAAAGGTCTCCAGCAACTAGCTGGTGCAGGTCTACTGGCTGCTCAAATTTGGCTTGCTCCATTGCTCTGGAATTAAATAGGCCCTCCCAGTAGCAGAGTTGGACCAGGGTGCTGTGTCTCTTTCTCCACCTTGCTCCTTTCTTCATGCCCAGTTACTGGAAACCCCACAGGGCTGAGTCCCTGCTCTCTCCAATAAGCACATGTGCCGGGCTTTTGTACCTGTTAGAGTCAAAGGAAGGTCAATGTCCCCGCAGCCCAGCCACTACCCTCTGCCACCAGCTTGCTGTGGGAGCTTAGGCCTGCCTGTCTCAGGTACACAATAGTCACTGGCAAGTGTTCCACTTGAACTCAGTCTAATCCTGGGGTAACAAGTCAGCAAATGCTTTTCTCCCTCAGCCACCACACATTTGCCCCTTCCACTATGCAGCACTGGTATCCCCATGGAGCAAGTTCTGGTTTCCTCTGGCAGTCTTCAGAGTTGGGGAGGGGACTCTCCAAGATTAGATCCCTACGGGATCACTCTATTGTTGCTGGATCTTTGAAGGAAATGACCCGGAGCAGCTCCCAGACAACTGCCACAGTTCTGGTAGGAAAAGCTCCAGGAGCATGAGGCACACAGATCCTGCAGCAGGGAGGGGGATGCTGCACACAGTTCTGGCAGTGCCTGGCACCTGGTCACTTTGGCAAAGGGAGTGCTCAGCTCACGACTGTTGCTGGGTGGGTGTGGTGTGGCACCGAGGCTCCCACATAGCTGAGCAAGGGGGTGCAGGGGCACCAGATCTGCCACTCTAGCAGGGCTGGAGGCGAGGCTTTGGCTGGGCAGCAGTGGGGCACTTGGTCCAGTAGGGTTGGGGACACTGCTCATGAGCCTTCTCCTGCAGTCTCTGCAGAGGTTAGGCTTTTGTTTCGTCAGGCAGGGGAGGGGGTGAGGGAGGGAAGGGTGGACTGGAAGTTCAGAATGGCAGGGAAAACGTTAGATAAATTTTTCTGCCTGGCAAGAGAGTGCTCAGAGTCACAATAGGGTCCCTCTAGGGAAGTAGAATCTGCTTCTTACAGCTCTCACCCGTGGAGTGAGACAAGTGGTCCTCAGTTCACCGCTCACCTATAGAAAATCTACAGGAGCAAACGAAGAAAAAAAAAAAAAAAAGAAACACAACTTTATTGGGGGAGGGGACAGACACTTTTCCTTTGGGATGAATTTTGTACCTGAAGTTTGCTTTCTTAGTCACAGCTTGCCTCAGCAGAGGTGACCTGCAGTTATCACTCTTCTCTCTCAGCTTGGCTCCCAGTCTTCAACTTAATTGGGTCCTGTCTGGATATTATCCTTCCCTCTGGATGGGAGCTTTGGTAGGAGGATGCCTCCAGCCGACCATCTTCCCCCTACCCCTCTGGATTTCTTTTCAAATAAACTGAGTTAGAGGAAGCTAGAAACGGGACACACTAAGGCAGGAAATTGTGAAATTTGACCTTGACTCATTTCTTCTTAAAGACAAATATTACCATTAAGGAATAGCAATGCTGTGTCTCAGACAATTCTTTACAAGTTGCAAAGGCAGTTTCCACTGTATTACCCATTATTGAAGTTTCAAACTGGAGCTTAGATCTCATTTTAAGGGGATTTAATCTATATAGGTGGGGTCTACTTTTATAATAGTTTGATAAAATATTTGCGTTTCAAGCTGATATCTGCTGTACCCTCCTTTGAATCAAAGTATCAAGGATTCCTTGATTCTTCCCACTAGCCATAGCTTTGTCTGTCCTATCTACTGACTGGGCAGTTGACAGCAAACTTTCCCACAGAGCTGCCTTCCTCATGGCATCTGTCTCTAAGTCCTCTAGCAATTCTAGAGTTCTATACAAGGATACAAGCCAGTTCTC
>CAUYRH010097170.1:0-24814 GCA_963574655.1 Perodicticus potto
TGACATCATCCTGACATCACAAATGGCAGTTGCCCTAAGTTACCATAATTAAGCTTAACCTAAGTGACTTCCTCTTGACATCACAATGGGCGTTGCCCTGGGTTACCATCTCTAAGCTTAACCTTAGTGACTTACTACTGAAATCACAATGTCTGTTGCCCTAGGTTGACATCTTTAAGCCTATCCCTAGTGACATCCTCCTGACTTCACAAATGGCAGTAGCCCTATGTTACCATCATTAAGCTTAACCTTAGAGACTTCCTTCTGACATCACATTGTGTGTTGTCCTGGGTTACCATCTTTAAGCTTAAACTTAGTGATTTCCTCTTGACATGACAATGGGTGTTGCCTTTGGTTACCATGTTTATGTTTAACCTTAGTGATTTCCTCCTGACATCAGAATGGGTGTTGACCTTGGTTACCCTTTTTAAGCTTAACATTTGTGATTTCCTCCTGAGATCTCAATGGATATTGCACTGGGTTACCATCTTTAAGCTTATACTTACTGACTTTCTTCTGCAAACACAATGGGTGTTGCCCCGAGTTATCATCTTTAAGCATAATTTTAGTGACTTTCTCCTGCCATCAAACTGAGTGTTCCCCTGTGTTCCCATATTCCTCCTGAAATCACAATGGATTTTGCCCTTGGGTACCATATTTAATCTTAACCTGAGTGGCGACTTCCTGATGGTACAGTGCGTGCTGCCCTGTGTTAACAGCTGTAGCTTAACTTCAGTGACATCTCCTGACACCGCAGGGCGTGCAGCCCTGGGTTATTGTCATTAATGTTAACCTCAGTGACCTCCTCCTGATGTCACATTTGGTGCTTCCCTGGGTTACCATCTTTAAGCTTAAATGTAGTGATGTCCTCCTGACATCACAGTGCATGTAGCCCTGGGTTGCCGTCATTAAGCTTAACCTGAGTGATGTTCTCCTTATGCCAGAGTCTGCACGGCGCTGGGTTACCGTTGGTAAGGTTAACCTCAGTGACGTCCTCCTGACTCCACAGAGGTTGTAGCCCTGGGTTTCCATCGTTAAGTTTAACCTCAGCAACAGACAGCATCAGACGCCACAGTGGGTGTTACCCTGCATTATCGTCCTCAAGCTTAACCTCAGTGACGACGAAGTGATACTGCAATGGATGTTGCCCTGGGTTACCATCATTAAGCTTAACCATAGTGACATCAAGCACAACCTCAGTGACTTCATCCTGATGCCACAGTGGGTGTTGCCCTGGGTTACCATCCTTAAGCTTAACCTAAGTGATGTCAAGCTAAACCTCAGTGACATCATTGTGATGCCATAGAGGATGCTACCCTGGTATACCGTTTTTAAGCTTAACCTCAGTGATGTCTGTGAGACTCCACAGGGAATGCTACCCTACGTTACCATCTTTAAGCTTAAGCTCTGTGACGTCCTCCAGACAACACAGGGGTTGTTGCTCTGGGTTACCATTTTTAAGCTTAACATCAGTTACATACTCTTGACTCCACAGAGGGTGCAGCCCTGGTTAACCGTATTTAAGCTTAACCTCAGTGACATCCTCTTGATGTCACAGGGGGTGCAGCCCTTGGTTTTCTCATTATACTAAGCTCAGTAGCACTATCCTGACACAACAGTCAGTGTTGCCTTGGGTTACCATTAATAAGCTTAACCTCAGTGTTGTCCTTCACACGCCACAGTAGGTTTTGCCCTGGGTTACAATTCTTTAGCTTAACCTCAGTGACATCCTCCTGATGTCACAGTGAGTGTTGCCCTGGGTTTCCATCCTTAAGATAAAGCTTGGTGACATCCTCCTGACATCACTATGGGTATTGTCCTGGGTTACCATTTCTAATATTGACCTCATTGGCGTCCTGCTGATGCCACAATGGATATTGCCCTCGGTTACCATCTTTACGCTTAAACTTAGTGATTTTTCTCTAACATCACAATTGCTGGCACCCTGTGTTAACATCTTCCTCCTGCCATCACAATGGATGTTGCCCTGTGTTAATATCATTTAACAACCTTAACTTTAGTAACATCATCCTGACATCACAATACAGGATGACTTCCTCCTGACACCACAATGTGTGTTGCACTGAGTTACCATCTTCTTCCTGATATGGCAATGGGTGTTACCCTGTTTAATCTTAACCTTAGTGATTTTTTCCTGACATCACAGTTGGTGTTTCCCTGGGTTACCATCATCCTAGGGACATCACAATGGTTGTTGCCCTGTGTTAACATCTTTAAGCTTAACATCAGTGACTTTATCCTGACATCACAATGGTTGTTACCCTTGGTTAATATCCTTACACGTAACCTTAGTGACTTCCTCCTGACACCAAAATGGGTGTTGTCCTGGGTTACCATCTTTAAGCTTAACCCTATTGACTTCTTCCTGACATAACAATGGATGTTGCCCTGGATTACTATCATCCAGCTCAACCTTAGTGTCTTCCTCCTCATACCACAAGGGGTGTTACCATGGGTTCCCATCTTTTTTCTGACATCAGATTTTGTGTTTCCCTAGGTTAACATGTTGAAGGTTAATTTTACTGACTTCCTCCTGACATCACAATGGGTGTTGCCCTTGGATAAAATTGTTCAGCTTCACCTTAGTGACGTCCTCCTTAAGCCACAGTAGGTGTTTCCCTGGGTTACCATTCTTAAGCTTAATCTAAGTGACATCCTCATGAAGCGACATTGAGCATTGCCCTGGGTTACTATCATTAAGATGTACCTCAGTGACATTCTCCTGCTGAAATAGTGGGTGTTGCATAGGTTTACCATCATTTATCTTAACCTCAATGACATCCTCCTGAAGCCACAGTGCCTGTTTCACTAGGTTTCCATCATTCAGCTTAACCTCAGTGACGTCATCCTGATGCCACAGTGGTTCTTGCACTGGGTTACCACCCTTAAGCTTAAACTTAGTGACATCCTCCTGACATCACAATGAGAGTTGCCCTGGGTTACCGTCTTTAAGCTTCACATTAGTGAATTCCTCCTGACATAACAATGGGTGTTGCCCTCGGTCACCGTCTTTAATCAAAACCTTAGTGAAATCCTCCTGACAATACAATCGGTGTTGCCCCACGTCACTCTCATTAAGCTTAACCTTATTGACTTCTTCCTAACATCACAATGGTTCTTGTCTTAGGTTACCATGTTTAACTTTAATGTTATCGACATCCTCCTGACACCACAATGTGTGTTGCTGTGGGTGATCATTTTTTCATGCCATCACAATTGGTTGCCCTGGGTTATCATGTTTAAGCTTAACCTTATTCACTTCCTTCTGAAACCACAATTGGTGTTGCCCTGGATTACCTTCTTTAAGCTTACTCTTAGTGGCTACCTCTGAATCACAATGGGTGTTGCCTTGGTTTAACTTCTTTAAGCTTAAATTTAGTGACGTCCTGCTGACATCACAATGGCTGTTGCCATGTATTACCTTCATTTTTTCCTGGCAAGAATCAGAAGGTATTTATTTATTTATTTATTTATTTATTTATTTATTTATTTTTGATTATTATTTTTTATTAAATCATAGTTGTGTACATTAGTGAAATCATGGGGTAAAGTGTGTGGGCTTCAATTACAATCTGAAATATGTTCATCCAACTGTTTGACATAATCTTCATGGGATTATCTCCTTTATTGTGTGAAAACATTTGTGTTCTGCATTTAGTATCTTTCACCTGTCCCTTCTAAGATGCACCATAAGTGTGATCCCGCCATTTACTCTTTCTCCACCCACCCTCTCCCTGCCCTTCCCACCCTTAAACCTTTCTTCCTCTTCTTGTGCTATAATTGGGTTATAGCCTTCATATGAAAGCTATAAATTAGTTTCATAGTAGTGCTGTATACATTGGATACATTTTCTTCCATTCTTGAGATACTTTGCTAAGAAGAATGTGTTCCAGCTCCATCCACATAAATATGAAAGAAGTAAAGTCACCATCTTTCTTTAAGGCTGCATAATATTCCATGGTATACATGTACCACAATTATACCCAGAAGAACAAAAATCACATTACAACAAAGATATCTGTACCAGATTGTTGATTGCAGCCCAATTCGTAATTGCTAAGTCATGGAAGAAGCCCAAGTGCCCATCAATCCACGAATGGATTGTGTTTGTGTATTTAATGTGTGACCCAAGATAACTCTTTTTCTTCCAAAAGAAAAAGCAGAAAAGAAAAAAAGTTGGGCATCCCTTCTAGGGTTTGCTTGAAGCTATAATTAGAAATAGTGCTTGCTGCTATTCCTCACAACAACTGAATCATCTTTGGCTGTGTAAGGGCTACTCAGACAGATGGCCTTCAGAGCAGGTATATGGGACAAGCAAAACCAGGTGATTCTGACTTTACCACCCTCTGCTTATAAGACCTGGATGTATCACTTACATGCTTTGTACCTCCGTTTCCTCATTTGTAATTGGGTATAGGTGGTTCTGATATGTAAGATTGAGGGAAAGAGCACATGAGGTCATTCCTAAGTGCGGGAGGGTCTGGCCTACAGTCAGTGTCTGGCCAAGGGCTCTAAGCACCGCGTCAGATCCCCAGCAGCCCTGAGAGCAGCAGTCCACACCCAGAGGGATATCTTCTTCCTCTTCCTTGTTCCTGCTTCTCTGCTCACCACTATCTCCCCTAAGCATGGTGACTCCTTATTGGATCGAGGGGTGATCAATGGCTCCCCTAAGAGCCCCATCTCACCCTTCAGCAAATTGGGAGATCCTGGGCCACACATCTAAGCCATTACTCTCTGGGGATACTGGAGACTGACTCTAATGTGATGAATAAGACCACAGATTAGGACCACATCCTTGAAACTATCACCTTGAATTTTACCCCTGTGTTGCAAAATGGCAAATCAGCCCTCAGGGACACCTCACAGTTCCATGATGCTGAAGACAAATTACATCATTGAACCTGTTCTGGAAAAGTGAATAAATTTAAACATGTTTTATTGTGTTCCTGGAATTATGTGGAAGCAGCTTATCAAGTTTGCAGATCATAAGTAGTATTCACTGTATTGGTATGGGGGTGAATGCCTGCCCTGCATCTAAAATGATGCCTCGGCACTCCTGGGAAAGGCCTCCTCTCTGATTGGAATAAATGCAAAGTGTTGAGACTTTTTTCCAAAAAAGTCTCCAACATCACAAACACTAAGTGAAGAGAAACCATTCAGGAGCTAGTGTGATGATGTTCCTTCTGACCAAAGTTGGGTTAATGAGATCATTAGAAAGAATAATGACTGCCATTGACTAAGACACATTTATTTTATAAAAACCCATGACCCTATAAAATAATTCTCAAAGAAGAGAGCAAAAACATTCTGCCATAATTGGTCTCTTTTGGAAACAAGTGTTGTTAAAACAACTCTTTCCTCTGAAAATTCGCAATTAGGCATGAAAAATGAAGCACACTACCTTTCTAGCAGAATTCATATATGGGGTGACTGAATAGCCAAAACTAATGAGAAAACATTTTTCTTTATGAAATGATATCTACCAATAAATAAAACTGATAAAATAAGAAAGTCCCCTTTACCATCACTAACAAATGGTTTTTTCAGGCAAGGCTTACTCAGGGATGTTAGGGGGGTTGAAGGGAAGCTGGGTATTCTCAGGGTTCCAGCCATGCATCCCACATATTTCCTGCCATCACCAAGGGGAGATAATGGTGTTTGTTACAGGGCAGGGTTCAGGTTGTCAACACTTAACCCAAGGAGCTATTTTAGCATCCTCTACGGTGAAGCCACCAGGCAACCCACGGCTCATGGTACATGGTACAAGATTACGGGCCTGATCTTGTCAGCAAGTCAACACAATGAAAAAGGGAGGTGGGATACAGTGTGCAGGCTTCATATACAATCTGAAATATTTTCGTCCAACTGTTCGACATAATCTTCATGGGATTTTCTCGTTTATTATGTGAAACCATTTATGTTCTGCATTTAGTAGGTTTCACCTGTACCTTCTAAGATGCACCATAAGTGTGATCCCAACCGTACCCCATGATTGCACTAATGTACACAGCTACGATTTAATAAAAAATTAAAATAAAAATAAAAAAAGAAAAAGGGAGGTGGGAAGAGGAGTTAGCTCAAAAGAGATGTAAGAAATATATATACAAACCATATTTTAAAGACATCTTGGAGAGAAATGGAGACATTTGACATTCAAATGGGTATTAGATAGTATGAAGAAATGATTGTTAATATTCTTAGATGTGAAGGATAGGATTGGGATTATATAGGAAAATGTCCTTAATATTTAAAGGAGAAAAGGAAAGTCACTGGGGTAAAATGCCATAACACTTTGGCCAAAAAATAATATTTGTAGTAAATAGAGCAACATGTTAACAACAAAATCTAGGCAATGAATCTGAATGTTCATTTTCACATTCAATGTACTCTCTTGTATGTCTGAAAAACTTCATAGTGAAAAGGGGGAAAAAAGAAAAGATCCCGTGGCTGAACAATATAGCTCATTGGCAAAAGATGTAGGAGACTTCGTTCACTGCCAGGAGATAAAAGGTGACCATGTTTAAATCTTCTATACAATGAGAATCAATTTTTGTTAGTGGTGAAAGGTGAGGGTAAAGTTTCAGTCTTCTACAGATTGCTAGCCAGTTCTCCCAGGATCTAATCAAAATAAAAAAGCTTCTGCATAGCTAAGGGTACTGTAAGTAAAGCAAACTGATAGCCTTCATAATGGGAGAAGATTTTTGCAGGTTATGTTTCCGACAAAGGTCTGATAACTAGAATCTACAAAGAACTCAAATTAATCAATAAGAAAAGAATGAACAACTCCATTTCTTTGTGGCCAAGAGACTCACACAGAAAATTCTCTGATGATGACAGGCAAATGGCCAACAAACACTTGAAAAGATGCTCATCATCATTAATCATCAGAGAAATGCAAATCAAAACTACATTGAGATATCACCTAACTCCAGTAAGATTAGCCCATGTCACAAAATTCCAACACTGTAGTGTTGGCATAGATGTGGAGAGAAGAGAACACTTCTACACTGCTGGTGGGATTGCAAACTAATACAGCCTTTTTGGAAAGAAGTATGGAGAATTATCAAAGAACTAAAAATCGATCTACTGTTTGATTCTGTAATATCATTACTAGGTATCTACCAAGATGAACAAAAATCTTTTACAGCAAAGACATTTCCACCAGAATGTTTATTGCAGCCCCATTCATAATTACCAAGTCATGGAAGCAGCCCAAATGCCCACCAACCCATGGAGAAACAAACTGTGGTATATGTACACCATGGAATACTGAGCAGCCATAAAAGGAGGGAGACTTTACATCTTTTATGTTTATGTGGATGGAGCTAGAACATATTCTTCTTAGTAAAGTATCTCAAGAATGGGGGGGAAGGTATCCAATGTACTTCATACTATTATGAAACCACTGTATAATTACTTATACATTCATATGACTGATACAACACAAATATAGTGGGGAAAGAAGGAGGAGAGAGAGGAGAGGTGAGAGATAAGTGGAGGGAGGGCATTTGGTGGGATCTCACCTGATGTGCGCAATTCAAGGGTACATTTCAAAACAGCTAAGAGTATATTATAAATGTCTTACCACAAAAAAGTAAGGGAGGTGATGGTTATGTTAATCAGTTTGATTTAAGCATTCCACATTGTATATCAAATCATCACATTATACCCCATAAATGTATACAGTTATGATTTAATAAAAATTAAGTTAAAAAGAGATAGTATCATAAAAATAAAAAGTAAATGGCCTTTTTTGATATACTAATTTGTCTTCAATAAAAGGAGACTCTGCTTCTAAAAACATAAAATAAAATAAAATGAGCTTTCCATAATAATTATCCCCCTCAAAATAAAGGTGACATATGGTGTCAGGCAGGGATGCTGTAACAGCTGCCGGCCCCTCTGTGGAAACATAGTGTCCAGGATGAGGACAGAGATCGTCCTGGGCTGGTCTCCCCAGAGGACTGGAAGGAACAAGCCAGACAACGTACAGCATGGAAGGGGGTTTAGGGTAGAAACCAGGCCCTGGGCAGAAATGGCAAATAGATTTGGTGTGGGGGCCTCCTGGAGGCTTTTCTCAGATTCCCCTTCCAGGTTGACAAGGAAGAGCACTCTGAACAAAGGGTTACAGAAGATCCCTTTTGGCCCACCACCTCCATGGGGAGAGAAGTTAAGGGGTAGGATTTAGAATTTATACCTCCTGAATTTAAAGAGAAACACAAAGAGAATGTTTTGGATTTGATATCAAAACTAGTGTCATGTAACATGCAAATGACCCTGTGGGACAGGCTTTTGGCTGAGAGGAGATTCCAAACTGTTTATGAGACTCTTGCACACCAGCCTAGAGCACACAGCCCCTGCCCACATTCCTAGAGGAGGGTGAGGACAGCTCTTCCTATTCAGGCAAGGCCTCTCTGTGGTAGGATGGGGCCTACGTTGACCTCCTCTCAGTATCCAGCCAGGACGCAGAGATGGCGGCTAGGTCCATCAAGCTTTATTTATTTATTTATTTTTATTAAATCATAGCTGCATACATTAGTGCAATCAAGGGGTACAATGTGCTGATTCCATATACAATCTGAAATGTTTTCATCAAACTGTTTAACACAGCCTTCATGGCACTTTCTTAGTTATTGTATGAAGACATTTGTATTCTGCATTTAGTAAGTTTCACCTGTACCCTTCTAAGATGCATCATGGGTGTGGCCCCACCAATTACTCTCCCTCCACCCCAATCTGACCCCTCCCTCCCTTCCCATATTCTTGTGTTATAGTTGGGTTATAGCCTTCATATGAAACCTTTAAATTAGCTTCATAGTAGGGCTGAGTACATTGGATACTTTTTCTTCAATTCTTGAGATGCTTTGCTAAGAAGAATATGTTCCAGCTCCATCTATGTAAACATGAAAGAGGGAAAGTCTCCATCTTTCTTTAGGGCTGCATAATATTCCATGGTATACATGTACCACAATTTATTAATCCATTCATGGGTTGATGGGCACTTTCGCTTCTTCCATGACTTAGCAATTATGAATTGGGCTGCAATAAACATTCTGGTACAGATGTCTTTGTTATAATGTGATTTTTGGTCTTCTGGGTTTATTACCAGAAGAACAATTCTGGAGAACAGCAAGGGTAGCTTCTCCAAGACTGTTCTGCCTCAATTACGATTCTAATAATTTCTATAATAGGATATAAGGAAACAAACCTAGAGCAGTTTTAGATTCTCAGCAAAACTGAGAAGAAAGTGTAGAGTTCCTATAAATCCCTCCACACTCTCCCACGTCACTTTCACTATCAACGTCCTGCACTATAGTGAAACACTTGTTGCCACTGATGAACCTACATTAACATGTCATAATCATCCAAAGTCCGTAATTTACATTAAGTTTCCCCCGTTGTACCTTCTGTGGGCTTCAACAAATGTTTAAGGACACGCACCCACCATTCCCATTCCAGCACCAAACAGAATCGTCTCCCTGCTCTGAAAGACCTCTGTGCTCAGCCTGTTCATCCCTCTCTCTTCCCATTACACAGTCATGGTTTTGCCTTTTCCAGAATGTCATATAGTTGGAATTACACAGTATATCACCTTTCAAATTGACTCCTTTATTCAGCAATATGGACTTACTGTTCCTCTCTGCCTTTCACTGGCTTGATAGCCGATTTCTTTTTAGTGCTGCATAATATGTGTCCCACTGTCTGGATACATTGCACTTTATCCCCTCACCCTCTGAAAGTTTTTGGCAATTATCAATAAATGGTACTGTAAACATCTATGTGTGAGTATTTGTGTAGACATAAGTTCACAACTCCTTTGGGTAAATACCAAGGAGTGCAATTGCTGGATTGTAAATCTATGCTTAGGTTTATGAAAAACTGTTAATTTGTTTTTCGAAGTCACTGTACCAGTCTGCTTTCTCACCAGCAATGAGTGGGAGTTCCTACAGCTCCACATCCTTGGCACCATTGGGCAGTGTCAGTGTTTTGAATTTTTGCTGTTCTAATGAATGTGCAGGAGTATCTCTTGGTAATTTACAATTCCCTCAGGACATACGTTGTTGAACATCTTTTCATATGCTTAGTTTCCACCTGTCCATCTTCTTTGATAAGGTATCTGGTCAGGTCTTTGCCCATGTTTTAATTGAGTTTTTCATTTTCTTACTGTTTAATTGTTGCTAAGAATTTTTTGCATGTTTTGGGTAAGTGTACTTTATCAGACACGTCTTTTGCAAATATTTTCTCCCAGTCTGTGGCTTGTTTTCTCATTGTTTTGACATTGTCTTATGCACATCAGAGGTACTTAATTTTAATGAAGTCCAACTTATCAATTATTTCTTTCATGAATTATGCCTGTGGTGATGAATCTAAAAAGTCACCAACAAACTCAAGGTCATCTGAATTTTCTCCTATGTTGCCTTCTTGGGTTTTACGGTCTTGCATTTTACATTGAGGTCTGTCATCCATTTTTGAGTTAATTTTTGTGAAAGGTGTAAGGTCTGTGTCTAGATTCATTTTCTTGCACGTGGATGTCCAGTTGTTCCAGCACCATTTGTCGAAAAGACTGTCTTCTCTATTGTATTACCTCTGCTCATTTGTTAAATATCTGTTGACTATACTTATGTGGGTCAATTTCCAGGCTCTTTATTCTGTTCCATTGATTTATTTGTCTATTTTTTCACCAGTACCCCACTGTATAGTTAAGTATTGAAGTCAGGTGGTATCAGTCCTCTGAATTTGTTCTTCTCTTTCTGTATTGTATTGGCTCTTTTGCTTCTCCAAGTAAAGTTTATAGTAAGTTTACTGATATTCACAAAATAACTTTCTGTTATTTTGATTGAAATTGCAATAAATCTATAGACCAAGATGGGAAGAATGAGAGCTTGACAATATTGAGTCTTCTTATAGACTCAATATTCAACCTTCCTAATGCTGCAACCTTCCTAATGTTGCAATGCATTTTCACTGTTAAAAAGAGGTCGCGACCCACAGGTTGAGAACCACTGCTATAGATGAACATGCAATAACTCTCCATCTATGTAGGGGTTTTTTATTTCTTTAATCAGAGTTTTGTAGTTTTTCTCATATAAGTCTTAAAACTGTTTTATTAGAATTACACCTATGTACAAGGTGTCCCAAAAATCACCCACAAAAGCTCCATACATAGGGAAAATGTAGCTACATGTACCTTTATTTAGAAAATGTTCATTACAAAATTTTACAAAGAGGTGGCCAAGACATAGAGAATATTTTATAAAAATTACATTAATTGATTAGTAAATGTTAATCAGCTTTGCCTACCTGGAATAAATACCATATGGTCATGGTGTATAACACTTTTTAAATATTATTGCATTCAATTTGCTAATATTTTGTTGAAGATGTTTGCATCATCATGAGACATGAGACTTAAGACATGTTCGTGAGACACATTGGTCTATAGTTTTTCTATAAAATCTTGGGGCAGGCTTTAGGATTCAGATAATACTGGTTTCATTGTGAGTTTGGAAGTATTCCTTCTGCTTCTATCTTCTGGAACAGATGTTAGAGAATTTGTATAATTTGTTACTTAAATGTTTGGTAGTATTAACCAATGACTCATCTAGGAGAAGCGTGTTTTTAATCTCTCTATATTTGATGATTCTTAATCTATCTTTTTGTTATTTATTTTGTTGTTTATTTATTTCTAGCTTAATTCCTTTGTTCTCTAAGGACATACTTCATGTGATTTACGTATTTTTTAAATTTGTTGCATTTTTTGGCTCAGGGTACAATCCATCTTTGTAAATGTCTTATGTGAGTTTGAGAAGTATGTGTATTCTGCTATTGTTGAATGGGGATTTCTATAAATTTCAATTAGATCAAGTTGATTGATAGTGCTCTACAGAGCACCAATATCCATCCTCATTTTCTGATTTTTTGACCTATGAATTACTGACATAGGGATGTCATAGTCTCTAACTACAATCTTAAGATTGTGTATTTCTCCTTTCAGTTATATTAGTTGTTCTCCCTTATGCATTTTGATGTGTTTTTATTATCAAGTGCATACACATTTACCATTGTTATGTTATGAGAAAATCAACTTCTTTCATTATTTAATGAATATTATACTTTACCCTTGATAATTGTCCTTCTGAAGTCTACTTTGCCTGAAATTAATATACTTTCCCTGGGTTTCCTTTGATTAGTTATAGTTATGACATTTTTCTATTCTTTTCCATTTACTTAAATCTTTATACTTAAAGTGTGTTTCTTGTAAACATCATATAGTTGACATATGTTTTTATATGCTCTGCAAATCTATCTTTCAATTGGAATACTAGGTCATTCAAATTTAAAGTATTTATTGGTGTAGATAGATTGATAACTACTAACTTTCTGTTTTCCATTTATTTCAAATTCACTCTTTTTTTATTATTTTGTTTACCTCTGTGATTTTAATTGAGAACTTTATTTTATTGGATTTTATATCCCTCTTAGCATATAATTTATACTTCTTTCAAAAAATTTAAAAATTATTTCCCTAAAGATTACATTATAAATTTTATTTATTTATTTATTGACAGAAAGAATCGCTCTGGGTAGAGTTCTGTGGCATCATCATAGCTCAAACAATCTCAAACTCTTGGATTCAAGCAATCTTCTATTCTCAGCCTCCTGAATATCTGGGACTACAGGTACCCACTACCATGCCTGGCTAGTTTTTTCTATCTTCAGTAGAGATGGGGTTTCACTTTTGCTCAGGCTGGTCTAGAACTCCTGTGCTCAAGCAACCACTCACCTTGGCTACCCAGAGTGCTAGATAATAGGCATGAGCCACCACATCCAGCCTATTTATTTTTTGTTGAGACAGAGTCTCACTCTATCACCTTGGATACAGTACCATGGTGTCATAGCTCACAGCAACCTCAAACTCTTGGGCTCAAGTGATTCTCTTGCCTCAGCCTCCCAATTACAAGTGCCCACCACAATGCCCCACTAGGTTTTTGTTTGTGTTTTTTGTTTGTATTTTTAGTAGAGACAGCGGTCTCACTCTTGCTCAGACTGGTCTCTTGAGCTCAAGCAATCTACCTTCCTGTGCCTCCCAGAGTGCCAGGATTACAGGAGTGAGTCACTGTGCCCATCCCATTATAAATTTAAACTCATCTTAGTCCACTTGCAAATAATGCTGGACTGCATGCCCCCTGAGTAGATTTCAACTACAACTTGAAATTTACCTTAGAAACTAAAACAATGTAACCCAAACATTTGTACCATCATACTAATCTGCAAAAAAAAAAAATACCAAATAATGACATAACGCTGTACAGTTTCATAGTGCAAGGTTTGAGGGTTTTTTCCTCCTTTCCATTTGTCATTGCTACCATTCATTTCACTTAGCCACCCAATACATTGCTACTATTACTTGGCTTTAAAAAAATCAGTCCCTCTCTTCTTGCTTTCATGTTTTCTGACAGAATGTGTGCACTAATTCTTAGACTTGTTCTTCTGTAGTTAAGGTGGTTTATTTCCCTTCTGTTCTGTGTGGTGTCTTCTGAGATTCCTGGATCTATGGTTTGGTGTCTATCATTTATGATGAAAAGTTCTCAGCCATTATTTCTCCAAATATATCTTCTGTCCCCTCCTCTCCTATTTCTTCAACTTTAGGTATCCTAAATATGCACATGTTATAACTTGGATATTGTTTCGTAGTTCTTACATGATCTGTTATAATGTCCCTTCTCCTCTTCCTCATCTTTCTCCTCCTCCTTTTCTTCCTCTTCCTCCTCTCTCTCTCTCCCTCTCTTTCTCTCTCCTCTTCCTCTTCTCCTTCTTTTTCAGTTTGAGAAGTATCAATTAATCTTATTTCCTTGACATAATAGCCAGGGTTCTCTAGGGAAACAAAACCAATAGATGAGAGGTAGAGGAAGAAAAAAGAGAAGAGGAGAGAGCGTGATTCATTTTAATAAATTGGTTCACATGATTCTGGGGACTAGGAATTCTGAAATCTACAGGGCAGGACAGCACACTAGAAAGTAAGGCAAGATTTCTGGGCTACAGTCATCAGGCAGAATTCCTTCTTCAGGAAGCCTGTCTTTGCTCTTAAGGCTTTCACTGGAGTGGAAGTCCCTTACTCACACTATAAAGGGTCATCTGTTTTACTTAAGGTCTGGTGATTGCAAATTGTAATCACATCTGAAAAAATACCTTCACAGTAATATCTAGAGTAGCGTTTCATCAAAAACTGAGCACCATTGCTGAAGCAAGTTGACACATAAAATAAATCATCCAAGTTCATCCCTTGTCAACTTGGCACATACACATATACCCTTAAACCATACTTAATCTCAAAATAAAGATAATAACAAAGTCATACTTCATTTCCAAAAGAGTCTGGGCCATTAGGAGTTTTGCCTAGATTGAGGTGTTGTACTTTTTCTTTGATATTAATTTCAGGTCCTGGTAGCACTAAAAGTATGTCCTATATTCCATATTCTTCCTTACGTGCATTGTGGAATCACAGTTCAATCTTCCCTAGAAAGTCAAGATCAATTGTGCCTCTGGCCAGCACAAGAACTCGTTTCTTCCCTTGTTGACTCCAAGGCATAAAGAGTTCACTTGCTGGATGGCAACCTTAACATCCAGTTCAATGAAATTGTCTGTCTTAGTGGAATGATTTCTCCCTTTGGAACCAAGACCTCTAGGCCTGTAGAACATAAGGAAAAAATTCTCTAGTGAATTATTAGGGATAGTGAGGTTTCCATTTTAACCTCTTGATTCCTGGGCCTGTGAATCATGGCTATGCAATAAATGGCACCATATATCAGACACTTATTCAGAGCACATAGTCTCCTAGAGAACGTTGTCACAGCTCTGCATGATATTGTCATCTATCTGGCCCTGTAACTGAGTCCTCAAAAGGCCATTTTACCATTTCATTGAGCCGGCTGCTTCAGGGTATTGGGGAACATGGTAAAACCAGTGAATTCCATGGGCAATGGGCCCATTGCTGCATTTTCTTTAGCTATGAAGTGAGTTCCTTGATCAGAAACAATGCTGTGTGAAAACACTGTGATCAAATGCCATGGTAAATTAAGGCAATCTGTAAGTCCACAGATGGTGGTTTTGGCAGAAGAATTATATGCAGGGAAAACAATATCCAGAAAAGTGTCTAAGCCAGTACCCAAAAAAAGTGCCTATTCCAGGATGGAAACAGTCCAGTGTAATCAACCTACCACCAGGTAGCTGGCTGATCACCCCAGGGAATGGTGCAATATTGGAGAATCAGTTTGGTCTCTGCTGCTGGCAGATTGGGTGATAGCAGTGGCTGTAGTCAGGCCAGCCCTGGAGAATGGAAGCCCATTGGCTGGGTCCAGGCATGACCTTCATCCCTGCCACTACTTCGTTCATGAACCCATTGGGTGATGTTATAGTAGATGGGGAGAAGCTGACTGGTACCCACAGAATACCCTACCATGCATTATTCAAATCCTTCTTGGCTGAGGTCACCCTTTATTGAGCATCCACATGGAACCCAAATATCTTCAGCTTCTTTCCACATATGGAGAGGTCCATCCACATCCATCTTCTCCAGACCGCCTTTTCACCAATTTTTCAATAATGTTCCTTTCTAGTCCCTTATCAACCAGCCAAATCATTGACTACAGCCTGTGAATTGACACATAATTACACATCTGCTCATTTCTCCTTCCAAGAATAGTGTGCACAACCAGGTGTACTGTCCAAATTTCTGCCTGTTTATTCTTCAGGGATATTCCAGACAAGGGCTATAGAGCTGCTGCAGGCCCCTTGCAAGTGAAGTGATGTCTGTGGGTCATGCAGAACCATCTATAAACTAGATCCTACATCATCTCCTCCTCTGGCAACTGATTACAGAGGACTCTGCCCTGGAGGTCATCGGTGCAGGGATGAGGGATAGGGAGAGAGAAAGCCGTGCAGCAGGAGCAAGGGCATTTGGGCGAGTTCTTCATGTGACTTAATTGTGCTTTTAATCTCTGCCCAGCCCAGGCCCAAGTACATACACAGCACTTTCATTTCATGATGAAGTGTTGCTGTGCACACCTTACTTTACGCTTTGGTGAGTGCTTCAGTCCATTTGAGCTGCCATGACAAAATACCATACTGGGTAGCTTTTAAATGAAATAAATGTATTTCTCACAACTCTGGATGCTGTAAAGCACAAGGTTAAGGCCCTGGAAGATTCAATGTCTGGTGATGTCTTCTTAGTTCACAAATGGCACCTTTTTGTTGTGTTCTCGCATGGTGGGGAGGGTGAAGCAGCTGTCTGGGTCCTCTTTTAAAAGGACACTAATTTATGAGGGCTTTACCTTCACAGCCTGATCACTTCGCAAAGGCCCCACCTCCTAATAGCATCTTCATACTGGGGGTTAGGATTTCAGCATATGAATCGGGGGAAGGGACAGAAGCATCCAGTCCATTGCGTGGGCCTGACAATACCCAGTTCATGATGGCAAGACTGGACTTCTCTAGAGACCACAGAAGCAAAAAGAGAGAGGCGTGAATAATAGCTCAGACTTCAAAGGTGGCATTGAAAGCAGCGAGAAGTGATAGTTTGCAGCGTACTTGTAGGTAAACTTGATAGGACTTGCCAGTGGACTTTGAATATGCGAGGAGGGAAAATGAGGAATCAAAGGTGACTCGCAAACTTTTGGCTTAAGGAAATGGTGAACGTGATGCCACACACTGGCATGAAGGAGACAATTAAAAGTGGGGGTGAGCAGTAAGTAAGGTGACTTTGAAACGACAACATTCTTTTGGCTAAAAACAACTGAGATTCCTATTAAATGTCCCGGTGGCAACATCACTTCAGGCAGGCAATTAGCCCTGAGTGAGAAGGCAGGGCTGGAGATCTCGATTTGGAAGTTAATGTCAATTAAAAGCACATGGGACTTGAAGACGGGTGTAAACAGAGAAGAAAAAATGTTAGGGCAGTGGCAGAGGGCAGAAAGGTACGACCAAAGTGGGGACACTCCTGAACGGATAGTGGAGGAAATTAATTTCTCCCTTCTCAGCAGGGAAAAGCCAATGGAAGCATCAAAGCAAAAAAGTGACATAAAGGGTTTTTTTGTAGTGTAATCAATTATGTATTGGTAAATGTGTAACTATCGGCTCTTAGAAGAAAAACTGGAAAAGGAATGGGGTGGGGAGATAGTATCCTAGATACTAGATTACACACTATCTCCACCATACAGATTCGGATGTAAGAACGAACTCACGATGATATTAAATCGTAATCATTAGAAAGTGATGAGGTTTGTGTGTTTGTTGCCTTTGTGTTTAAAATAATTTAATTGTAGATTTATGAAACTTAATTTGTGATAATGTCTGTGTTGAACAACTGGCTCCTGAAATGCCAGCCCATGTATCAGTGGTCTTTCAGGGGCCAGAGCCAGCCAGCGCCCCCGCCACTGCCACTTAAAGCACAGTGCCTGACTTTCATAAGAAGAATAAAGATTTCTCATTTGGGGGTTACTAGACAGGCTCCCATACAACTGATAAGCTCCAGTTTCTCAAGGAAAGTGCTCTCTTACTATCTATTACATCAGAAAAGCTAAGTCATTCATTCAAAATCGCTTTCTCTAAAGTTTCAAAGTTTTGGCCCTGTAGGCAACTGCCAAGTTCTTAATGGGAAGGGGACATACATCAACTCCTATTCTTGTTGTGAAGCCAGAGGGTATCACTGCCACCCACCCATTTCTGCTTTCTGATGTTGGAGTGGAAGACGGGAAGCTAAGGGTGGCCGCTACACCCCAGCGGAGACCCTCCTGAGAGAGAACAGCCTTCTCTCTGAACTTCTGTTAGTGCTAATAAGCCCTCAAAGGCCAACATTCCCCTTTCTGCAGATGGGAATAACGGGGCTCACATTTACAGGGACTTTCCCAAGGTCATGCATCAGGTCCGTGGGAGGATCAAGCCTGGAATTCACCTCTGAGCTATGGCATGTTCTGATGTTCATTGCAGCCACCATACTGAAGACAGACCACAAGAACCCGACTCTTGAGAACCCAAGTGAGGAGAATGGGCCAAGCCTCCAAACACTGCCTGCTTTCTCTGGATGTATTCCTTCAGTTGATATTTACTGATCATCTACTACCTCAAGCACACTTCCACCACTAAAAAGCTAACATCCTGAGGACTTTACAGGCCCTTCCTGCCACAAAATTCATGAGGCATCTTCCAGTGTGCCTTCCTCAGCTTCATGCCATGTTAGGGAAGATTGGGGGATTCTGTGTGAAAACTCATCATAATGACTAATAACGAAAACCAAATATTCATGCCCCACATTACATGGGGGAAATCAGCCCCCCAAATGCTACATGTGTGGGCTATTGGCAGTGAGTTAGCCTCTGATAAAGGACCACGGCCCAGAGGTCGTAAGTCAGTGGTTCTCAACCTTCCTAATGCCGCAACCCTTTAATACAGTTTCTGTGGGTCACGGCCTACAGGTTGAGAACTGCTGTTGTAAGGCATTAATTCTTCTGAAGAGAAGGACCTTGATAATTCTCTTCTTTTCCTCCCCCAAACCTTCTAGGAGACTTTCTGAAATATTTGCTGACATTTAACGTACGCATCATGCATAGCAAATCCCGTTAAGTGTTTCCACAGGCTGTCATGGGCTGAATTTTGATGGAACAATACAAGTTCCCCACCACTGGCGTTTAACGTGTGACAGACTCCTGCAGGTTTCTTTTGAATCTAAAGATATAAATCAAAACAAAAAAGCTGAAAGAAATACAAGGCACAAAGGATATTTTTAAGTAGCTCCTTTTGCACAATTGGGCTAAGTCTTATGATCAGTTAGAATTTTTTTAAGCTGCTTTTTTAAGTTGCCACACAGTCTGCTGTAGTCATTGTGATTCTGAAGTCCCCACATAACGGGGAACTTCACCTGCATTGTGTGTAAACACACAGTGATGCAGAGAGATGGTGCTGCCACATATGCCAGAAAGAAATGTAAGGCTCCACAAACAGGCAGACACGCAGATTTTCCTCTCAACAGAGCTCAGCCTGCTGTGTCCAGGAGTGAGTGCCCCCGGATTCCCATCTTGACTAGGAATGAAAGCCCTGTACGAGTAACCTCTAAGAACCTCATCTACCCCACCAGGCTGGGTTGGTCAGGATCACTTCTTTAGTCTCTCAACACCATCTCAGCTCGAAGGGCAGTTTTTCCATACCATCCTGGGATTTTCCCAAAACCATTATCTGCCGTGGGCCCCCAGAATTCATATGTCGAAGTCCTAAGCCCCAGGACCTCAGAATGTGACTGTATTTGGAGAAAGGGTCTTTAAGCGGGTAATTCAAGTAAAATCAGGTCATCAGGGTGGGCCCTAATGCAGTCTAACTGGTTTCCTTATGACAAGAGGAGCTTAGGACACCGGCATGTTCAGTAGGACACACACATGAGGACACAGCAAGGAGACAGCCGTCCCCAAGCCCAGGAGAGAGTCCTCAGAAGGAAGCAACCCTGCTTGTTCCTCACCTTCCAGCCAGAAGAATCGTGAGAGAATAAGTTTCTGTTGTGCAAGCTGCTCAGTCTGTGCTACCTGGCAGCCCTAGAAGGCTTATAAACAGGCCATCTCATTCCATCCGCCCTGTACCTCTGGGGGAGAGGCAGGGCTTGACAGGGATGTTCAGGACCCTTAGGGTGGAAAGCCAGGCTTTAATAATGTGGCAGCCCCGGGAAGAATTTAGGCAGTTTGGCTTTCTGGGCGTAATTCTGTTTGTGAAGAACAATGGAGGGAGTTCATCAGCTTTCAAAGCTCAATTTGGAACACAAATAGCTGATTTATGTAATTAGCCCATGTGCAATTACATGGAACTCCATCAAGTGGCTTTTTCATGAACCAGATTGGCACCACCTGATTCTTATAAACATAAATAGATCAAGTTGTTAAGTAACAAGTAATTACAGGGAGCACATGATATTCTCTCTGGGCAATGCAGACTACCCACGTTTAATCTGGTTTCTGTATTGCTCAGCTGAATCAGAAAGAGGTAGGGTGAGGCTTTCGACATGATGAGCTCAAGTAGTTTGGGAGGAATTCAAGGGATTATGTGACCAGCTTTATGATCTTAGCCAAATGCAAATAAGGCAGCTAATATGAAGAGCATATTGTCAGCCATAACTTCACTCTCCTGAGGAGATCACTAGTCTTAAATTACACAGAGGAAAACATTAGTACCCAACACTATGGTAGAAGTAGACAACTTTTCATGTCTAAAGAGCTCATACAAACTGTTAAGAAAAATGTTAAACCCCCAAAATTTAAGCATAGGAAGAGCCAAGTCCCAAGAGAAATACAAATGACCAGTGAGTATGTGATAAAAATTAAATTTTACTTCACTAGGAAGCAAAGAAATGTAAACTAGAGGTCTCTTTTGTTACCCCTTCTTCTACCACTGATTTAAAGGTTAATATTGCATTTGCTTTTAGCTTTATAGAAACCCCACCAAATGACTTATGGTAGCACAGGAAACAATAAAGCCCCAGCCACAAAGAAGAAAAGAGAGGTGTCTCCAAGCTATGAATAGGGCGTATGTAGATGGCTGGACACAGCCAAGAAGGTCCCAGCACCGAGCACCTTCAAGAGGGGGCCCCAGAGCCCCCCAGCTCCAGATCTTGGGGACAGTGGAGGCCAGGAGTGGGATTAACTCGAGATCTGTGTGTGGAGCAGGTGGAGCTGCCGGCATCCCCCCCACGCCCTATAAAGAAAGGCCCCTGTGCAGGACAGCCGCCCCACAGCAAAATCCCAAGGGCTCTTCCTGGAAGGAATGAGCCTCCCTGGAGAGCACCAAGGCTTCCAGACCGGGTGCTCCCACTGCAGAAACTCTATTCTGTCTGGGCTCCCACCAGGCAATCCTATAAGGAACCTGCCTGCTGCCTGGCACCTAGAATGATGGAAATAGACCCACATACTCAGACTATTTTATAATGGACTGTGAGGATCTCAAAGATAAAGAGAAGATTCTAGGAGCTTCTGTAGGAAAGAAGTACATCACCAGCAAAAAAATGAAAACCAAAGGAGCATCAGAATGCTCCCTAGTAGTTCTAGATTCTAAAGAAGGTTAAACCTAGAGCTCTGTCCCCAAACACTCAATCAGGTATGTCCAGTGATGTACTTTTAGCTGTGCAGAAGCTTCACAAATGCAATCATTCCTCCAGTCTTTCCTAAGTTTAGTACTTGAAGATGAGGGAAGTCCAGAATCCAGGATCTTGATTGCCCTTGGCTATTCCCCCAAGTCCGGAGAGGAGTGGGACAATCCACTGAGGGTAATGCTCCTTGGCCAGAGAGGAAAGAAGCAGGCTCCATGGGCAGAAATGGTATGGGAAAATATGTTATTCTCTTTTGGTATGCAATAGAAAAAGAATCTCCAGGGAGGGGAAATATAAAGCTCTCCTTAAATGTTATATACTGGAAAGAGCAAAGCAAATTGCTCTATTTTAAACATGACGCTATTTTACACAATGGATAGAGTGTAGAAAAAGAGAATTCATTTGACTACTGAACGTCCTCAACTTGATCTTAACAAATTTGCCCTCTGGATTGTGTTAATCTCAGCCTCTTCATTTGGTTTGGAATTTGGGACTTCAGCCCCTTGAAAGGAGTGGGCTTCTGTTTCTTTCTCTCTCTCTCTCTTTCTCTCTCTCTCCTCTGGCTCCCCCTGACTCTCTCCTTCTGTGAACACCTGCTCTGGGCTGTCTCCACCAGCCCCTGCTGGGATCTTGCAGATCCGGCCTCCAGCCAGTCTCTCCCACAGCTCTGGTGACAACATGACTCCCTAGCTGGCAGGCAGTGGCCTACAGCCCCTGGGAGCTTGGCTCAGTCCCTCTCTGTCCCCCACCTGCTAAGAGGGTGGCCAGGGCAATGTCTGCCTGACTGGAGCCTGGTGACCCACTGAGCCAGCAGCTTCTAGATTTTCATTGTGTTCTTGTCAACAGCTTCATGCCTGTTGTGTTGAGGCTTTCTGTCTTATTCTCCCTCTTTTATGTTTTTTCAGTCATTGGAACAGGGAGGGTTTTTAGGATGAGTTTGCTTCACGGTGTTGACTGACGAGTACTTGCTTATTGCTTTTTAAATTTCACAATCAGTTAGAAGTAATGCACGGAGCCCTCCTCTGCAGTCACAGATGTGAAGACGCAGCTGAGATGGGGGGAGGGGCAGTGAAGGTGCAAAGATGAGGGGACTCGAGTCAGGGTTACTGGAGGCAGTTGAGAGGTTGGCTGAAGCCAGCAGATCAAGGACAGAGAACGCGACACACACTAACTTGAGCCACTGCCATAAAACACCGAAGCAGCAAGGGGTGAGGGGCTGTATTTTGAGTGACTAAGTCCTAATCTTTTTTATCAGTGTAATGAACGTCAATATACATTGTCAAAGTGTGATAAACTGGGCAAAGAAGGGAAAGCATGTTTTAGAGGAGTGGCTGCAATCACAAAACAGAAAACGATGCAGCTAGCAGTGGTCTCTGGACAGCTGGAGGTCCCGCCTTGTCATAAGAACTTTTTCTGCTCTTCACTTTTTCCTCCTATGGCCATTCTTTAGTAAGATCACACACTCACACAAGCTCACTCACAAGCGTTAATATTCAACCCTGCTGACTGTGATGAGATGGACCCTCCCCTATTCCTAGGTGGAATCCAGGGAATTCTTATTCTTCATGGAAAGCAATTTCACAATATGTGAAAAGAACTTTAACATGATCGTAAACTTTGATCATTAATGTCATTACAGGGAATCTATTTGGGGAAATATTAAAAATACAGAAAAACATTTTCATAGGGGAATCTTCTTATAAGTATGAATTATAGCAATAAAAAAACAAAGCAATTTAAGTGTCCAATACTGGGTGTTGCATTGTAGCAGACCCACCATGGTGGGACATGCCATTGTTAAAATTATGTTGTAGAGTGGTGAACATTCTACATGTGAATGTAGAAGTAGCGAACATTCTAAATGTAGAAATGTATGTGAACATTCTTACATTGTTGCATTAATTTTTTTAAAAAGCAGGAAACATACACAAATGGTAACTATGGTTATCTGTGGGTAATAATATTATTGACAGTTTAGAATTTTACTCACATATTTTCCCTTTATTTTTTAGTCTTATCATCAGAAAAATATATGCTTTTCATTTAAAACTGTGCACCCACCCACAGGGTTCATCAAAATTTAGAGAAATCGGTGGGAAAGTGGGAACCTTTTGGGCTCTAGATGTGCTGTACCACATATGAGAGCAGCTGTGTCAAGGGGAATACTGTGGCCCAAGGTGGATTTGCATTGGAGTTAAGGGTTAGCTTATACTGCAGCTTTGCAGGCGAAACAAAGGCACAGAATGGCATGTGTCACCATCGGGCACCAGCTGTCAAGCTGGTAAAATAGAGTGAGGTCATCTCTCAGAAACAGCTTCATACCAGCGTCAAGGAAGTAAGAGATGAGACGCAACATTGAACTAATCCCAGAGTATCGACTGAAATATGTGAAGTCACACATTTGAAGCATGTTGACCCTGGCCCATCCCACAAGTAAAGAAAGCAGAGCTGCCACCGGGATGCTCTGAGTTCACGTGTAGGCAAGGCTGCCGCTGCTGAAATAAAGACACCCCGAAGGTGAGGGCCTTCGCAAAATAGAGTTTGGCATTTAAATTTCAGCAAGGGATTTCAGAGGGTGGGTCTGGGAAGAAAAAAAGATTTTTTTTTCCCTTTTATTAAGTCATGTACACATAGACCATGAATACATTTATGCATATGTGGGGTACAATGTGTTTTTTTTATACAATTTGGAGTGCTTACATTAAACTAATTAACAAAACTTTCCCCTCATTTACTTGATTATAGTGTTAAGACATTTATGTTCTACACTTGATAGATTTGACTTGTACCTTTGCAATATGCTCCATAGGTGTGGTCCCACCTTTTACCCTCCCTCTATCAAACCTCCCCTCTCCCCTCCCTTCCCTCTCCATTTCTCTCCTTCATCCTGGGCTATAGGTGATCTATCTTTCATAAGAAAATGTGAGTAAATGTAAATTGGTTTCATAAAAGTACTGAGTACCTTGGATACTTTTTCTTCCATTCTTGAGATACTTTACTCAGGAGAATATGTTCCAGCTCCATCCATGTAAACATAAAAGAGGCAAAGTCTCCATCTTTTTTAATGCTGCATAGTATTCCATGTATACATATACCACAATTTATTAATCCATTCGTGGGTCGATCGCTACTTGGGCTTCTTCCATGACTTGGCAATTCTGAATTGAGCTGCAGCGAATAATCTGGTGCAAATATCTTTGTTGCAAAGTGATTTTTGGTCTTTTATATATACTCGTAGTAGAGGAAAAGGAGCCACCTAGCCCCACCACACCAAAAAAAATTTTAATTTAAAAGTTTTTTAATATAATAAAACATAACTTTTGGTGAACAGGAATGACATTTTGTGGGCATACAGCCACATTTCTTCTCTTTTGTGTTGTGTGTGGCTGCTGTCCTCTTATAAGGGCAGAGGAGGGCAGCGGGGGACAGAGACCACAAGGCCCACAAAGCCTAAAATATTTACTATCTGACCCTTTACAGGAAAAGCTTGCTGCCTCCTGGTCACGTGAAGGGGAAGAGGGAGGAAGACTGACAAAGATTTGCCCCGACCAGATGTTGGGATTCCAAAGTCAAAAGGAGTCCACGCCGAAGCCGAGTTTGTCCCCAAACCAAGCCGAAGGGACCAATAGGTGGGGAGCCAGGAGTTTCTGCAGAGCACTCATCTCTCCGCAGGTG
>CAUYRH010097175.1:0-42081 GCA_963574655.1 Perodicticus potto
ATGCAATCATGGGGTACAATGGGCTGGTTTTATATACAATTTGAAATATTTTCATTGAACTGGTTGACATAGCTTTCATGGCATTTTCTTCATTATTGTGTGCAGACATTTATATTCTACATTTAGTAAGTTTCACCTGTATGCTGAGATGCACGTAAAAAACAATATTTTAGTTCTTGGAAATAATTGTGAACTTTTAGCCTACTTGTAATATTGATGCCAGATTATTTAATTACTAAGTTAAATGGATATTTTCAAAATTTACATCAATAAAATACTAAGTATAGTTAGTTCCTTGTATCTGTGGTTTCCACATTTAGGGATTACAGCTAACCACAGATCAAAAATTTGGGGGATGTAGGGAAAGGATGGTTGTGTTTGTACTGGACATGTACAGACTTTTTTGGCTTGTCATTATTTCTTAATCAATACAGTATAACAGCTATTTACATAGCATTTACACTGTATTAGGTATTTCATGTAATTTAGGGGTATATGTGGGTAGGTTATATGTAAATGTAGGCATACCTCAGATATTTTGGGTTTTGGTTCCAAACCACTGCAATAAAGTGAATTACATGTTTTTTTTAAAAAATTTTATTTTGTGGTGTTTATAAAAGTTTTGTTTATGTGTAAACATAAATATACTTTATTGCTAAAAATATGCAAATATGCTGACATAGGTAGAAAGTGAGCACAGGCAAGGTTGCTACCAATCTTCAGTTAAAAAAAAAAAAAAAGCAGTTATTTACCAAAGGCAATAAAATGAAGTGCAATAAAATAAATGAGATATGCCTGTATTACACCATTTTATATAAGGGACTGGAACAGCCATGCATTTTGGTGTATGTGGGGACTCTGGGAATCGATCTCCCACGGAAATTAAGGAGTGACTATGAATGCAATGTACCTATGTTTGTGTTCTGAATCTGTGAAGTTATAATTTATGTCTTATATCTAGGTGTAAAAAATTGTTCCATGGTTAAAGCAAAAATAAGGAACCTAAAAGTTCATATAGTGGCATATTGGCATTTGGGCCAACGGGAAAATTAACCCAACAATATTATGTAGACTATAGTAAAGAATTGTTAGTATTTATCTGACTTGAGTTTTAATCCTTAGAATATCAGAACCTGTCATTAAAAAGAAACAACCTTTTTTCTTTTCCTAGTATTATTAACAAGATAGGGTCTTGCTCAGTCACCCAAGCTTAAAGATAGTGGCACTGTTGTAGTCCACTCTAACCTCCAGCTCACAGGCTTAGCTGATCCTCTCACCTCAGCCTCCCAAGTGCTGAGATTACAAGTGAGCCAGTGTACCTGGACTCAGAATGAAAACTTTTTACATCAGAGTAACATGTTCTCTTTACTTGCACTTAACTGTCATTATGTTTGTAGGTCAGAGAAGCCCAACTGGGATTACCATGCTGAAATACAAGCCTTTGGACCTCGGTTACAAGAAACCTTTTCCTTAGATATTCTCAAAACTGCATTTGTTAATAGCTGCTATATTAAAAGTGAGGAAGCCAGACGCCAAAAACTTGGGATAGAGAAAGAAGCTGTTCTTCTGAATCTTAAATGTAATCAAGAGCTGTCTGAACAAGGGACATGTTTTTCACAAACTTGCCTCACAGAATTTCTTGAAGACGAGTTCCCCGCTTTGCCCACTGAAGGCATCAAAGGTCTTGTTGACTATCTCACTGGTGAGGAAGTCGTGTGTCACGTGGCTAGAAACTTGTCTGTGGAGCAGTTAACATTGAGTGCTGAATTCCCAGTCCCCTCACCTGTATTACAGCGGACTTTCTTTGCAGTAGTTGGAGCCCTGTTACAGAGCAGTGGTCCTGAGCGGACTGCACTTTTTATCAGGGTAGGTAATTATTAATTGCACATGCTTGAAGTGTGAAAGAAAGAAAAATTTCCTTCTGTAATTCATTTCTTTATGACCTTGCAAGTGAAGTTTTCTTCCAACAAAACTGGAAAAGATCCAGAGCTTTCCAGTAGGGCCTTAATGATTCCAGTTATCTCTTATTAAAGACATCATCAGAAGTGAATATGAAATTCTGGGTTGTGGCTTGTAGCTTTACATTTTAGGGCCAAGGCTAGTGACTGCATGGTTGATATTCAGTATCAAATGTTTGGTAAATGATTGAGGTCCAAAGATACTATGCAAAGACTTAGTGTTGTTAGGAACGTCATTCTTAAGTATAAGCTGCTGTTCTGCTCTTCCAAGTGATAAATCTTGGATTTCTAAGTCCTTGTGATACATGTAACACAATATTATTAGCTTAACTGATCAAAGTTCTTGTACATATAACTGGTACATCTTGACCCCCACTGTCCTTTTAAAATTTATTACCTGGTGAAAAGTTTAAATGAGAACATGAGTTTTTGTTCAATCTGCAGTAATAGAGCATCCATGCAATCATTTTATTTTATTTTTTGAGACAGGGTCTCACTTTGTTGGCCTTGGTAGCGTGCCTTTGGCATCATAGCTTACACCAACCTCAGACTCTTGGGCTGAAGTGATTCTCTTGTCTCAGCCTCCTGAGTAGCTGGGACTACAGGCACTTGCCATAGCACCTGGTTGGTTTTTTTTATTTTTTTTTATTTTTAGAGATGGGGTGTCATTTTGGCTCAGGCTGGTCTTGAACTCCTGAGATTAAGCAGTCCACCCACCTCAGCTTCCCAGAGTGCTAGGATTACAGGCACAAGACAGTGCCTGGCTCATGCAGTCATTATAAATGAAACAGTTTTGATTCAGACTTCTCAATGTAATACTCTCTACACCAGCAGCACATGTTGTTAAAATCTGTTAATTTTGATTGGATAGCAAATGTAATCATTTTGTTGGAGAAAGATACTTGTATTTACCAACACATCAGACTTTGTTCATAGGTGAGATCTGTCACCCTCCTTCCCAGTTAGGGCTTATAATATAGGTGGACTACTCACCTTCCTCCTAGTTAGATAGCTTTTTCTAAAGAAATTAAAAAAAAATTCTCACAAAGTCCTCCTTGATTTCTGTTTTCTTTATCCTTAGTTTCGGTTGGGTTTTAAAAACTAAATAATACTTGGTTGTAATTTTGAAATTTTGTGGCGGCCACCTGTAGTCCCAGCTACTCGGGAGGCTGAGGCAAGAGAATCATTTGACCCGAGAGTTTGAGGTTGCTGTGAGCTATGGTGCCATGGCAGTCTGCCAAGTGCTACAAAGTAAGACTGTCTCAAAAAAAAAAAAAAATTTCCAAAAGGTAGTCATGAGACTTTCGGAAGTATTTGTTTGCCATATTTTAGTGCCTTATTGACAATTCTAATTAAAATTCAGTTAAACAGATAATTCAGATGTCTATTTCCAAATCAAGAGCTTTGGTGTCTCATGTAATAGAATTGACAAATTTGGATTGTTTTCATTCATTCATTTATCCATCTAATGTTGAGTGTCTTGCTATGTGCCAAGCTCTCTGCTGAGCTCTGGAGCCAGGAACTACACAGTATTCCATCCTACTAAGCTCATTAGGCAGATGGAGTGGACAAGAGAAATGCTTTCATAGCAGTATCAAAGTTCAGAGGGAACTCAGAGAAGGCAGCAATCAACTTTGTCTAGTAAGAATAGGGAAAGTTTTACAGAAGTGATATTTGCCCCTAAAGATGACATTTTAAGAAGATATATGGGCTGGATATGGAGACTCATGCCTGTAATCCTAGCATTCTGGGAGACTGAGGCAGGAAGATAGCTTGAGGTCAGGAGTTCAAGATCAGCCTGATTAATAGCGAGACCTCTATTAAAAATAGGAAAAGTAGCTATGTGTGGTAGAGTGCACCGGTAGTCTTAGCTGCTTGGGAGTCTGAGGCAGGAGGATTGCTTAAGACCAGGAGTTTGAGGTCACTATGAGCTGCGATGAAGCCATGGCACCCTAGCCCAGATGATAAAGTGGGCGACAGAAAAGACTGTCTCAAAGCAAAAACTCCACTGAGAGTGGACTTATAAATAGTTTTTATTACTGAAACTGAGGTAGAGTTCTAGTGCTTGGAGGAGTATTATAATGAAATCACTTTTATTTAATAAATTAAGAGGTCTTTCTTCCTTCCTGCCCTCATCGATCCATCTTCTTACCATATTATTGTTGAATGCCAGTTAATTGTGATATATAAATTGATATGAAAATTAATGTCTTTTTATAATTTCTAGTCAACATAATTTTTTTACTGGCAAAATGAACTCTACTTTGAATGTTCATAATTTGTTTTCAAATTTTCTTAGTCTTACAAAGAAGTTTTAGTAAGTCAGAGATGTATTTATTTACTTATTTTGGAGACAGTCTCAGTCACCCTAGGTAGAATGCTGTGGTTCTTACCTCATAGCAACCTCAAACTCTTGCCTCAGCCTCAGCCTCCCAAGTAGCTGGGATTACAGGTGCCCACCACAACGCCCAGGTAGGTTTTCTATTTTTAGTAAAGATGGGGTATCACTCTTGTTCAGGCTGATCTTGAACTTCTGAGCTGAAGTGATCTACCCACCTTACCCCCCCAGAGTACTGGATTACAGGTGTGAGCCACTGAATCTGGCCAGTAAATCCTAGATTTAAAAGGCAGTTCATGTTAAAATATTATTTAAATGATTTTTAAAAAAATCATCAACTTAATGGAAAGTATTATGATCAAGCAGGAGTGTCCAACCAGTGGGCTGCATGCTGATTTTGTGAGGACTTTTTAGCTTATGTGTGGCATATATCATGAAAAGTATTCATGGGCCTTTTTCTTTTCTCACCAGCTTAGTGTTTGCATATTTACTGTGTGACCCAAAATAACTTACTCTTCTAATGTGTGGCAGAAAAGAAAGAAGGTTGGATACCCTAAAGAGGTCTTGAGTACCTTTTTACATGTTTCTGTCAGAAGTTACTACTGTTTCTCCATTAATTCATCTTGTTGAAATCTTTTTTCTTACTGGTAGGAATATAATTTTAAATTATAATATAGGATTTTGCCTTGTATGGAATTTTCATAGATCATATTGCTTGAAATAGTTTTTTCAGGCTTTCAAAATTTTTTATTTGACTATAATTTTGTAATAAAACATATAAAAAAATCTATGGGAATGAAATAATACATTTTGTCTTTTGTTTCCCATTACATTTTAAATTTCTATTAAAAATATACCATGTGTTTTTTTCTGATTCAAACTGTAGAAAAAAGTACTTTGAATTGTGGTTGTAATGTTCTTTATACTAATTTAAATGAATCAATTATGTTTTTATATTCAGGACTTCTTAATTACCCAAATGACTGGAAAAGAGCTCTTCGAAATGTGGAAGATAATAAATCCCATGGGGCTTTTAGTAGAAGAACTGAAGAAAAGGAATATTTTAGCTCCTGAATCTAGACTTACTAGGCAGTCTGGAAGCACCACAGTTTTGCCTTTGTATTTTGTTGGCTTATACTGGTTAGTAAAATTTTAATCTTCATAACTGATTGGAATCCTTAAAAACAAATTGCTTGTTCCACAGCATGCCGTAAGAAAGTTGACATGCCTTTACATAACCTCTTCAGATTCCTTTACATCACCTTTAACATGAAACAGTTTTTGAAGATCTCTTCATGATAATCTATTTATTTACTTACTTTCCTGCTGGTCATTCTTAAGGGGAAGGCAGGTAATCTACATTTTACTAATAGTAGGTTTGGTTGGTCACCTATTTATTGTGGAACTTTATGGATTTACGTTAATCTAAATTTTTCTATGCAAAAGTACAAGTTTTGACTCATACATGTTATAGGTTTAAACTTAATCTATTCCTGTCAGCAGCTTCAACTGAGCCTCGAGCTGGGAAAAGAAGGGCTTACTTATTCATAAAAATGTAAATTCTAACTCATGTTGAGGATTTTTTAGTTTTGTTAACAAAAAGTTTACCTGCTGCCAGGCACAGTAGTTCATGCTTATAATCCCAGCACATGGGAAGCCAAGGCAGGTGGGAAGCCAAGGCGGGTGGATTGTCTGAGCTCACAGGTTTGAGACCAGCCCGAGCAAGAGTAAGACCCCATGTCTAAAAATAGCCGAGTGTTGTGGCGGGCACCTGTAGTCCCAGCTACTTGGGAGGCTGAGGCAAGAGGATCACTTAAACCTAAGAGTTTAAGGTTGCTGGTGAGCTAAGGTGCCACAGCACTCTACCAAGGATGACCAAGTGAGACTGTCTCAAAAAAAAAAAGAAGTTTATCTGCTCAAAATTAATTACATGTATCAAGATCAAAGTGTTGAATGTAAACACTAAATATTTAAAATAGCTAATCTCGTAACAAAAGACTTTATAAGTATAAAAGGAATAGAAAACATCATGAAGGAGAAAATGTATAGTGTTGTTAGAAGTTTTATCTTCAGCCGAGGCCCTGTGTTTCATGCCTATAATACTAGCACTCTGGGAGGCCAAGGCAGGTTAGTAAAATTTTAATCTTCATAACTTTGATTGGAATCCTTAAAAACAAACTGCTTGTTCCACAACATGCCATAAGAAATGTTGACATTCCTCAGGCTGAGAAAATTATTCTCAGAAATACATTTTTATAAATTTTATTAAAGAATTTTGAAAAAATTAAAAAGTTGACATTCCTTTACATAACCTCTTCTTTGAGCTCAAAAGTTTGAGACCTGCCTGAGCAAGAGTGAGACTGCTGTCTCTACTAAAAATAGAAAATCTAGCCAGGCATGTGGCGGGTGGCTGCATTTCCAACTGCTTGGGTGGCTGACGCAAGAAGATTGCTCAAGCCCAAGAGTATGAGGTTGCTGTGAGCAGACACCATGGAACTCAGGAAATAGAACGTGAGAGTGAGACTCTGTCTAAAAAAAAAAAAAAAAGTTTCACCTTCAGTTTAAATTGAAATACAAAGCAAAAAAAAAGAAATACTCTTTTTTTGCTTATATTGGTAAACCTTAAATACATTTTTTACAATGAGTTCATACACTGCTGGTAAAAGAAAGAAATGTACAATATGTGAATAATTTTGACAGAATGTCAAGAATCTTTAATACTTTCATTTTCTTGGATTTGGTATTTCTACTTTTGCTTGTGTCTTAAGATTGCAGACAAAAATTTGTGAACAAAGTTATTCATTTCTTTTTTATTTTCTACCTCATTTCTTGAGCATTTCCTGGGAGACAAGGTGGTCAGTAAATAGTAAATGAGAAATAAAATGGGTATCCAATAAGAGAGAAAGGATATGTACATGATAGTATGTAGTACAGCTATTACAGGTGATATTCTGAAAGAATTTTTAATGACATTTGGAAATTGGAGGAATTTTTTTTATCTTAAAAAATGTATGCAGTAACTTGCCATTTAGTTAACAGTGATTGTTGTTGCATGTAGTGTTTTTCTAGATTTCACATAATGACTTTTTAAAACATCAATGATATAATGTCATTGGATTTAAAATATGATGATAAATCCTGTTCATGAATTCACTGTTAGAGGATTTTCTCTGTTTCTCACTTTATAAAAATATGTATGTGTTTATTATTATAAAGTTTAACTTAATTTGATTAACTATTGTTTCATTTCAAATTACTGTCAAGTAGCAAATGTTTTTGCAAATTCCTTCCACTTTGTAGTTCTTTGATTTGTGTAGCTGCATTCATTTTTCTTTAGTTTGGTTCTGGTTGTCTTCACTTTCAAGTCAACTTGCAGTGAATCTGAGTTATTAAATGGAGTTGCTATGAATGAAACTGTCAGAGAGATGCTTTATTTTAGGTCAGGAAATTTACAGGAAGTAATTAAAGAAGTAACAACAGGATTATAGTTAAGTAACATGTGCATTCTTTGTTGCCTTACTGAAACATTTTTTTTTTCTTTGAGACATAGTCTCACTTTGTCACCTTTGGTAGAATGCTGTGGCGTCATAGCTCACAACAACCTCAAACTCTTGGGCTCAAGCAGTTATCTTGCCTCAGCCTCCCAAGTAGCTGGGACTATAGGTGCCCATCACAGTGCCCGGCTATTTCTAGAGAGAGTCTTGCTCTGGCTCAGGCTGATCTCAAACCTGTGAACTCAGGCAATCCACCTGCCTTGGTCTCTCAAGTGGTGAATTACAGGCACAAGCCACTGCACCTGGTCCCACATTTTTACATTTTTAAAAAAGATAGCTAGGTATAATAATGGAAATAGCAGTAAAGCAGAAAATCCTGTTCCAGTTTTTTCTAGTTTGCTAGAACGCTGGTAACCAGCATTTAATATTTACTATCCTACCTGTATCTTTTGGGAATAAATTTAGATACATATAGAAAGTAATTTTTAAATATAGCCAGTTTTGAATCTAAAGTTCTCAATTTAAAATATAGAATTGAGTTTTCATTTGTGTTGAAGTTTAAATGACAAACTCAAAAGGCACAATTTTTTAACAGTGTTTCTTTGTCATATCACATGTTCAAAATGAATTAAAAATAATTTAGTCATATTTCCTGAGAATATTTTTAATAGTTTCAGGTTTTTATAAGAAAATATTTATATATTTTTCCAGTTTTCTTACCAGCAGTTAAACTCATACGTACATAGGTATGTATTGCTTTTTTGATTTCAAAAATACTGAGTGGAGAGAGTTGTTTATATTTCTTTGTAAATGTAAATGTATCTTTATCTAATTATCATAGATAAGAAACTTGGCAAAAACTAGTTAAAATCCAAAAGGTGATATATAAAGCTATTGTATTATATGTGGTGGATGTTATTATCAAAATAAGATTCAGAAGGCATAACTGTTTTTGTAGTGGATCTTACTATGTACTACACAATTTAAAATTAGTGTTTGTTTTCTTTCCAGTGATAAAAAGTTGATTGCTGAAGGACCTGGGGAAACGGTATTGGTTGCAGAAGAAGAAGCTGCTCGAGTGGCACTTAGAAAACTTTATGGATTTACAGAGAACAGACGTCCTTGGGATTATTCCAAGCCAAAAGAGAACTTGAGAGCACAAAAGGCCATCACTACCAACTAGCCAAAGATATGGCAACCTGAAATTTGTGAGCAAAACAAGGAGACAAATGTCAAAGGTGTTTCAAGCTAGACATTTTCAGAATTATAAAGAAATATTCTCATACTGTGTTCCTAAATTTAAATGAATATTAATCAGATAACAGTTTTTTGGTTTTGTTTTCTTAAAATCTTTTTTGTTTAATCAAGTCATTTTTTGATACTTTTTTCCAAGAAAGTTTTCCTAAATTTTTTTTTTTAAATTATAGAGAATTGGTATAGTTAGGTATATTTTATTTCCCACTAGCTTTGAGGTATTATAATTTGAATGTGTGTCTTACATGAGTTTTGTGCTATAATGCCAACAAAATTATTCCTTCTCACAATGTTACATTGCAGTTTGATAGACCTGGGAATCTCTAATGCAATTTTAACTAAAGTAGCAATGTTATAATTCTAGAAATGTAAGATATGAATTATGTCTAAAACTCTATGTATGTCTATTGTTTCTTAGTTATTTCGTTTCTATAAAAGGAAGAATAGGGGAATTTTACGGTTTTAAGAAATTGCTTTTTCTAAGAAATTAAAACTCAAAAACAGATTAAAATATTGAAGGTAATGGAAAAATATTTATCAGTTAAATTTAATATTCCATAATCACAATAGTGAACATTACCAAGCACTGTTCTAAGTATTAACACACGTGTATTCAGTACAGAGTGTCCTTCTGGTTCTTTATTCTTTTGTGTGAAGGTTGGTAATCCTTCAACTTAAAGTGTCATTTGGTTTATTCCTTAATAACTCTTTGGCAGTAGTATTAATTTTTAGTTTTCAGGCTGCCAGTAGTTACTCCCTAAGGTTTATATAGAAATGCAGGAGTTGGGAGTCGAGGTAGGAAAGAGATAAAATGTTATAACCAACAATCTTTTTATAAAGGAAGATGAAAGACCTTTGAAACTCTTTTTTGAGACTGGCTAGGAAAGTGGACCTTGAATTATATGTGAGAGGCTTTACAGCTATCACAGGTAAAGCGGGGACTTGTTTTTGGAGGGGAAAATTTGAGAAGTAACTAGTTAGGTAAATTAGTAGGTTATAAACTACATTTGGCCCTTGAACAATGTGAGTTTGAACTGTGTGAATCTGCTTAAATGTGAATTTTCTTCCATCTCTGAGATAGCAAGACCTCTTCCCCTCAGCCTGCTCCATGTGAAGACCACAAAGATGAAGACCTCCATGACGATCCACTGCCACTTCATATAGTAAATGTGTCTTCTCTTCGTTATGACGTTTGTAACAACAGTTTCTTTTCTGGCTTACTTTGCTGTAAGGTTATATAGTTTATATTATAAGGTATATATAGTATATAGTATATATATAGTATATAGTATATATATATATAGTATATATAGTATTATAGTATATATTATAAGGTTTATAATACTTATAAAATATGTTAATCGACTGTTCACGTTATCAGTATGGCTTCCGGCCAGTTGTATGCTGTTAGTAGTTAAGTTGGGAGAGTCAACAGCTATACATGGATTTCTGACTGCAGTGGGTTGGCACCCTTAACTTTTGCATTGTTCAAGGGTCAGCTGTATTTCATCTTTTATTTTGAGCGTTAGCTCCAGTTTGTAATTGAACATAAGGATAGATGACTAAACCCAGTGGTAAAATGCTGTGTAAGTATCATTCATAACAAGTAAACATTTTTTTTATTTTGGTTTGTTTGTTTTTGGAGACAGAGCCTCAAGCTGTCACCCTGGGTAGAGTGCTGTGGCATCACAGCTCACAGCAACCTCCAATTCCTGGGCTCAAGCGAGTCTCCTGCCTCCACCTCCCAAGCATCTGGGACTATAGGCGTCCGCCACAACGCCCAGCCATTTTTTGGTTGCAGCCGTCATTGTTTGGCGGGCCCAGGCTGGATTTGAACCCGCCAGCTCAGGTGTACGTGGCTGGTGCCTTAGCCACTTGAACCACAGGCACTGAGCCTCTTTTTTTGTTTTTTGAGACAGAGTCTTGCCTCGGTAGAGTGCTATAGTGTTACAGCTCACAGCAACCTCAAACTCTTGGGCTTAAGCGATTCTTAGCCTCTTGAGTAGCTGGGACTACAGGCACCCTCCACAACGCCCTGGTATTTTTTGGTTGTATTTGTCATTGTTGTTTAGCAGGCCTAAGCTGGGCTTGCACCCACCAGCCTCTGTGTATGTGGCCGGCACCCTAGCCACTGAGCTACAGGTATCGCCAAGTAAATACAAAGTATGCCCTAGCTTATTGTTGATTATAATCACTTTGTTGTGCTATCACATGTTGTAGGCTGTAAGCGATGATTTTCTTGGCTCAGCCTCCAAAGTAGCTGGGAATACACGCGCCCGCCACCACAACACCCAGCTATTTTTTTTTGGTAGAGATAAGAGTTTCACTTTATTGTCCTTGGTAGAGTGCCATGGTGTCACACAGCTTACAGCAACCTCCAACTCCTGGGCTTAGGTGATTCTCTTGCCTCAGCCTCCCGAATAGCTGGGATTACAGGCGCCCACCACAATGCCTGGCTGTTTTTCTGTTTTTGCAGTTCAGCCGAGGCTGGGTTGGAACCCGCCACCTTTGGTATATGGGGCCGGCGCCCTACTCGATGAGCCACAGGCGCTGCCCGACACCCAGCTATTTATTTACACATGCCATTATTGTTTAGCTGGCCTGGGCCAGGTTTGAACCCACCACTCTCAGGGTATGTGGCTGGCACTGTAACCACTGTGCTATAAGCACTGAGCCAAAATCATGTTTAATATCGCTTCCACATATGAGAGAGAAACATGCAAAATTTATCTTTCTGTGCTCAGCTTATTTCACTTAACATAGTGTTCTCCAGTTCCGTCCATGTTTTTGCAAATGGCAGGATTTTATTTTATTTATTTATTTAATTAATTATTTTTTTTTTTTTTGAGATAGGGTCTTACTTTGTCACCTTGGTAGAGTGCCATGGCATCATAGCTCACAGCAACCTCAAACTCCTGGGCTCAAGCAATTCTCTTGCCTCAGCCTTCCAAGTAGCTGGGACTACAGGTGCTTACCAAAACACCTGGTTATTTTCAGAGATGAGGTCTTGCTCTGGCTCAGGCTAGTCTCAAACCCGTGAGCTCAGGCAATCCACCTGCCTCAGCCTCCCAAGGATTTTATTTTTGTGTATGTGGCTATATCATATTCCATTGCATAGATGTATTACAATTTCTTTGTTGATTCATCTGTTGATGGACACTTAGGTTGATTCCAATCTCAGCTGTTGAATCTCAGCTCTATAGTAAACATTGGCATGCAGGTATTTTTGTTATACCGATGTTCCCTCTTCTGGATATATTCCCAGCTGTGGGATCACTGGGTCACAGGGTAGTTCTGTTTGCAGTTTGAGGAACCTCTTCTATACTGTTCTCCATAGTGGTTGTGCTAATTTACATTTTCACCAGCAGTGTACAAAGAGTTCCCCTTTTTCCACATCCATGCCAGCATTCATTTTTGCCTGTCTTTTTGACATAAGCCATTTTAACTGGGTGAGATGAAACCTCATTATAGTTTTGATTTGCATTTTTCAGCTGACTAATAATGTTGAGCATTTTTTGTTTATTTACTTATTTTTTGAGACAGAATCTCAAGCTGTCACCCAGGGTAGAGTGCTGTGGCATCACAGCTCACAGCAACCTCAAACACTTGGGATTAAGCAATTCTCTTGCTTCAGCCTCCTGCGTGGCTGGGACTACAGGCCCCTGCCACAATGCTGGGCTATTTTTTTTTGGTTGTAGTTGTCATTGTTTAGTGGGCCCAGGCTGGATTTGAACCCGCTAGCTCTGGTGTATGTGGCTTGTGCCCTAGCCACTTGAGCTACAGTCGCCGAGCCAATGTTGAGCATTTTTTCATATAACTTTTGGCCATTTGATTGTCTTTTGAGAAATTTAGATCCTTTGCCCATTTTAATGATTGTTTGAGTTAATCCCTTGTCACATGGGTGGCTTGCGAATATTCTCATTCTGTCTCTTTTTTGATTGTTTTCCATTGTTCTGCAGAAGCTTTTTAGCTTGATGTGGTCCCATTTGTCCAAATTTATTTTGGTTACCTGTGCTTTGGGGGGTATTTCTCAAGAAATGATTGCCCAGACCAACATCCTGAAGTATTTTTAAGAAGTAAACATGATTTGATAAGTTCTTCATGGACGTGGTAGGAGAAGAGATGGTATAATGAAAGTTTCTGAGAAACAAAGGGCAGTAAATGTCTTCTAACCATTTATTCAGTGAATATGAAATGGCAGGATCTACCTACAGTATATGATTCTAATTTTTGTTTAGATGAACATTTTTTAAAAAGTTTTTAGAATTTATTTGCAAGCTCAGTAATTCTTTTTTCTCCTTTGAGGAGTACTAATGGTACAATCTCAGATTTCTTCTGTTCAGGGCAGTTTGCAGGATCTTAACCTGCAGGGGATAGTGGCAGGGGAACTATCCTTTAGCTTTTCAGGCTTCTAAGCCTCTGAGTTTAGAAGGATTTATACATGGAACAAATCTAGCTCTGGTTCCTAAAACTACTTTGTCAGTAAAGATCCATATCCCTTATAAAGAATGTGATTTGAACATATTTTAAAGTCAAGTCTTCTCTGAAATTAAGCTGTACTTTTTAAAAGCACCCACTGGAATATGGTGGGCTGGCATGTAGAAAAAGTAACATATATTTGCAGTTCCATATGAAACAGCTTGAAATTTAGGACTCTTGATAATTATTTTGTTTGTCTTACAAGAATGAAGACTGACACATATGGTTGTGAAGGCAAAGGAAGCACGTTGGTACAAGGGTAGGATCAAATACGGCTTGTAACCAGAGTAGTCAGTGACCATTTGGAGGACTGCCTCTTTGTTTAATGCCTAATCCATGTTGAGAAGATGGTCCTGAGACCATGTGAAATTTGTTGTGACATAGAAACATAGGAAGTTAGGTTGGTACCAGAGGAAGATACTCGTCATTTACTTGGAAATCCTGACTTCTTTTCCCACCTTTTTCCAAACTCCAATTCCCTAAGCTAAAAAAAATCCCTTAAACAAAAATATAAAATTTGTATTGATACACTCATAATTAAACCCTATTTTTTTACATTCATGCTATGTTTTTATTATATGCAAATATACAGTGGGGAATATTATTCTCCAAGAGCTTATGTTATGAGAAAGTGAACTAGAAACTATGTTCAGAATAGTAGTATAATACCTGTGGTACAAATTGAACAAATTAGGCCTGCTTTTGTGTTCAGCACGATATCGATTTTGGCCACAAGGTGGTGCTCTAGTCCTCCTGCGTGGTTCAGTATACACAGTGCTATTATGGGGAACACTTTTTCTACCTGTGCAGGAAAGATTGTGTATGTATGTAGCACATGGTTCAGTGAAACAGGACTTTTCAAGGCACCATATAGCTCTGACATTGTATGTTTATAGGAACTAAAAAACTGTTTAGTTTTTACTTTTCTTGCTGTTCCTGCCCACCCTATTATTTTTTTCTGATAGGAGAAAATGCACTGCCAAGGCAGGGGTCTTTGTCCATCTTGACACTTCCTAAAACCAGATGTAGACATTCTCTCCATAAGGGGGGCCAATTCACGAAGTCCTTTGGGGCTGCCCACTGGGGATATTCCCCTGTTAGCTTGCTGCCCAAGTTCTGCATCTGAAAGCCCAGGCTGGTTGATGTTCCTCTCAGCTGATCCTAGATCATCTCCAAATCTCAGCTTGTCCTGACCACCTTCATCTTCCAGAGCTACGGCTCTTTGGATGGGTATGAAAGCCCTTGAAAGCCATGGTTCTCCGTACAGTTCCAACAGTGTTTGCTAAATTGAATCCGGTCTTGCAAACAAAAAAAGAACATTTTCCCCCAAAATACCTGTAATCAAAAAATCACAATCACATGTGTTCTGAAAAGAATAATTCAAAAGTTGTGTGGCATTGATAGTGCCTGTGCTTTCCACTAAGACGAATTCACTAATAGCAGAACATGACTGGCTTAGGCAAATCTAGGGGAGAAAAGTGAGCAAATTTACAACACTAACTTATTCCCCTTCAACTGAGGAAGAACTTCTTTATTTGATTATTCACAGAGTATTTTTTTTTTTTTTTACTGGAGCTATTGTACATTAAAATTGTAAATGAACCATTTTGTTTTGTTCTGATCCTCCACAGGTGACGTATAAGAGGTCACTGAGAATTTCCAAGTTAGGGGAGAAGAGTTTGCCTGATTTTCTGATAATGCTTCCTCTACATAAATTATTCATGTCAGCATCTTCACACCAAGACACCATGTCAGTAAGGGCCCCGAGACGTTTAGCAATAGACTGTATAGTATATAAGACAAATGTAGCAAAAAATCAGCTGATCATCATCAGATTAACTATTCATAACTTGACAATGATGTTCATGGGGCTCCTGGCAATTTGCTTGCTCCTAGCACTGTTTTTTTTTTTTTTTTTTCTTGTCTAGGAAGGATAGGTGCAAAGGTCTGCCACACTTCTCTTGGCCTTGGTAGCTGGGATTATAAAACTTCAGATGCAGAAGGCTTAACATTAAGAAATCACATTCATTTTCATTTTACCACCTAATGTTTGAATATAGTTTAATCAGCAAACACTTGATATAATGATGAACGGTGATTTCTCATTTACCAAATTTTTCATTAAAATCATAACATCTGTATCTCTTCATGATTTCAGGGAGAGGCTCAGAGAAGCAGTTTGCAAATCTAAGAAACGGGGATGAAAAGTCAACAGTATTTTCCACCCTTTGGCCTCCCAAAGTGGATTTTGAGTAGAAAAACACAACAGTGTGTCTGTTAATGCTCACGGGGGTTGGGGACATTGAAGTCACCTGCCAGCTTCCCAAGCTCCCCACCTCCTCCCAGCTGTCACCACTGAGCATCCTCGGAAGTGCGCGTTAGCTGCTCTGCTGGCTCAGAGCAAATCCTTGCCGTTCTTGCTTCTGTTGTTAGAACCACTTATTGTGGAGCTCTGTGTCATTCAGTTTTTGATTTTCAGGGCAAGACAAGAGTTACTGGTATAAAGGCCACTCCCTGTCCCTTTCAGTAGAGTTCTCTTATGCCTGGGATTTTTTCAGGTCACCTGTCACCATCTTTTCAAGATGAGAGACTCCAAGGCCAGTAAGACAGAGTGTTCATTGTATTTGGGTCAATGCCTACTCTCTTTCTTATTGTGTCTCAGGAAGAATTGAAAGTACCCATCTCGTTAAGTGTCAAAAGAGTGACTTAACTGGTTGTGGCCTCAGTTTTTCCGTAGGTCTACCATTTTGTTACTTTAGGAAAATTGCACCCTGCCTCCTGTTCAAACTCAGTATGACATCTAATCTATCTGATAAATGGTTTGCTCAAACATGTCTACATAGCAAAAGTGATCTAGCTCAGGCCTGTAATCTTTTTGGCAGTCTCCATATCTCAAATTTATTTCAGTTTTCCTCAAGGAAGGAAGTTTTCATGAATTTAATCACTTTGAAGTAAGAAAAGGCCTGAAGTATATCAAAAGGTAAAAGTTAAATGTACTAAAAAAATTTAAGCAGAACATTCTCTCCCCTAGTCCAGAGATGACAGACAATTTCCAAAAATCAGCTAGGATCAGAATCTGCATGTTGAATGATGAGGAAAGTATAAAGATAAGTTGGAAGGATCAAGTGAAAATACTGAAAGGATATAGTTTGGCAACCATAATACAATTTTCCCAAGTTCTGTATATTGTTAAGTTTGAAACTGTACTATGAAACTTTACTATTTATTAATCAAAGAAGTATTCTGAAATAGGATGAGGCACTTCAAAATTTAATGTGCCCAGTAAAACGTGAGCAATGTACTATTGGGGAGCAGCCCATCTCTATCACCTGATAGGGTCACTCATTTTGGCAATGTAAGAAAGGCAAACTCTGGTCTTTTTTGGAATGAGCACTGCTGGAGTGGGGAGCCCAGGGATGTTTGGCCCTGCCGCCAAAGATCTTTTCCCAGACCTGTCCTGCTTCCATGTCTTATAAATACACGTGCAGTCGTGCTAGGATTGTCTACCTGCCTTTTAAAATTAAATTACTTGGGAAAAGTGTGTTTATCTCTGTACCTTCTGGTACCTGGTATCAATCCAACCTTGACTGGATTCAAGGATTTTCAACTAACTGGTAAAGCATTAACTTCTAAGTATGTCTGTGAGGATATTTTTGGAAGAGATTGGCTGAGTGAGGAAGATTTGCCCTTACCCCGCATGGGTGGGCACCATCTAATCAGTTGAGAGCCTGGGTAGAACAAAAAGGTTGAGGAAGGGCACATCCACTTTTCTCTGGAGCTGGAACACACATCTTTTCCTACTCTTGAACATCAGACCCCTCAGGTCCTCTGGCCTTCGGGACTCATACCAATGGCCCCAGATTCTCAGGCCTTTGAACTTGGACCGAGCCATGCCTCTGGCTCCCTTGTTTCTCCAGCTTACAGACAGCACCGGATGGGGCTTCTTAACCTCCATAATTGCACAAACCAATTCCCATAATAAATCCTCTCGTGTATCTACATCTTACATATCTATGTCCTATTGGTCCTGACCAACAGAAAATTGGAATGAGTGTAGTATATAATTCTCATTTACTGCCAACGCTGTTAACTCTTTTAAAGGATTGAGAACAATATAACCACATGGGAGCAGAATACTGGAAAACCCAGTTGGACTGACTGTAAAGAGCATCCCTAACTATGGGCATGCTTGCTAGAATGTATGTGGATTAAGGTAGCCTTTCCCAACAGTTTTTTGGCATTTATTCCTAAATAAGGAAAACAGTTCTTCCCTTTCTCTTCTTTCTTGGTGAACCAAAGTATACATACTTAAATAGTTGCTATCAACAAAGCTCAGCCTACATAAGAAATAATTCTTATTTCTTACAAATAAGAATTACAAATGGCAGGTTGGTGGCATGTTGAATGTGAGGTTTAATGTACAAAGAGTGACTAGTAGAGCTCACAGGCTAAAAAACAATGCTTTTACATTTTGAAAAATCATTCTGACTTATGAAAGAACCATTCTGACTTAAGAAATTAATGAAAAAGTATTGGCTCGGTGCTTGTAGCTCAAGTGGCTAGAGCGCCAGCCACATACACCAGAGCTGGTGGGTTCGAGTCCACCCGGGCTGCCAAACGACATCAACAACCAAATGAAATTAATGAAAAAGTATCGACAAATGTTGTAACATTAAAATTGTGATATTTGAGTTAACTTGGAAAGTTATTCCAAAACGAAAAATATGGTTGTTTCAAAAAAACACTACAGACTGGGTGCAGTGGCTCACGCCTGTAATTCCACCACTTTGGGAGGCTGAGGTGGGTGTATCGTCTTAGCTCATGAGTTTGAGACCAAACCGAGCTAGAGTGAGACCCCATCTCTAAAAGTAGCCGGGTTTTTTCGTAGGCACCTGTAGTCCCGGCTACTTGGGAGGCTGAGGCAAGAGAATAGCTTGAGCCCAAGAGTTAGAGGTTGCTGTGAGCTATGACGCCAGCGCACTCTACTGGGGGCGAGAAAGTGAGACTCTGTCTCAAAAACCAAACAACAAAAACAGAAAAACCCACCACTACAGCTCATCACCAAGAAATGAAACATTCACTGTTCCCTCAGATTTCCAAAGTACATTTGTACATTAGTAACTTCTGTTCTTTTTTTTTTTTGAGACAGAGCCTCAAGCTGTCACCCTGGGTAGAGTGCTGTGGCATCACAGCGCACAGCAACCTCTAATTCCTAGGCTCAAGCGAGTCTCCTGCCTCCGCCTCCCAAGTAGCTGGGACTACAGGCGCCTGCCACAACGCCCGGCCATTTTTTGGTTGCAGCCGTCATTGTTATTTGGCGGACCCGGGCTGGATTCGAACCCGCCAGCTCAGGTGTACGTGGCTGGCGCCTTAGCCCGTTGAGCCACAGGTGCCGAGCCATAACTTCTGTTCTTAACTACAAAATCCCTATCATTGCTGACAATACTTAGCCATTGCTTGAGTGAACTGCACTTAAGTGTAGAACCAGAATTACTGTAAGAGCTACTCCTTTGAAGGGATCTAAAAACTGAAAGTGTGGAAGCAGGGAATAGTGTTTGATTGCCCAGTTTAGAGGAAAAAGAGGAAAAGGCCAGGGGCTTTGAATTTCCTGATGTTTGCCTAAGTGCAGAGGTGTCTTAGAAGAGGCTGGAGTATTTTATTTTTAAAAAGGCTCAGTTCTGAGTGCATCCAATGTACTCAGCCCTACTATGAAGCTAATTTATAGCTGTCGTATGAATAGTATAACCCAACTATAACACAAGAATATAGGGAAAGGGGCAAAGGTAGGGAGGGGACAGGGGAGGTTGGGGCGGAAGGAGGGTAATTGGTGGGGCCACACCTACGGTACATCTTAGAAGGGTACAGACGAACCTTACTAAATGCAGAATACAAATGTCTTCATATAATAATGGAGAAATTGCCAGGAAGGCTATGTCAATCAGTTTGATGAAAATAGTTAAGATTGTGTATGAAACCAGCACATTGTACCCCTTGATTGCACTATTGTACACAGCTATGATTTAATGATAAAGATAATTAAAAAAAAAAAGGCTCAGTTCTTTTCTTGTATTTTCAAGTAGCAGAGAAATGGCTTTTTTTTAAACTACTATTAACACTTTATTTTTACTTTGTACAAAATACAAAAATGCAAATCCAAAGAGTACAGACCAGTAGTGACAGGCACACTGCACAACAGCAAACCTTGTCTAGCAAGACATTAGTTTTTTAAATTTTATTTTAGTGAATACATGCATTATATAAAACAACGACAACAAGAACACACAAAGGCTAGAGATTGCGCTACTTCTTACCCCCCAAATAATGCTTGCTATCAAGACTTTGGATGGGGGTGGGGAAAAAGGATTAAAAAGGCAAATAATATTTTTTCCATAAAAAAGTAAAAGCTACCATAAAACATCTTTTTGTTTTTGTTTTTTTTTTTTTTCCTGTCACACTGATTAAATTTCTTCTGAAAAGCCGCACATATAAACAAAACAAAACAAAAATCCTGAACTGGACAGACAGCAAATACTCCAGAGGGCTGTTAACCCAGGTAACAGTTCAGTAGTTTAAAGAATCTTTTAGACATTTTGAAGCCTTTCTATTCATTCCTCAGTACAGTGTTCCAGTTGTTCTGCCCCTTTATCCCCCCTTCAATACCTCCCAGAACAGAAATGCTTGCATCATTGAATCTGTTCCTAAAAACTAGTTTTGAAAAAGAAAGCAATGTAAAAAAATATTTAACAGAACTATGAAAGATGTAGGAAAGGAGTCTTTGTGGCAAAGTAGTCTTTGCATGGTTTCTATTGTAGACTCTTCAGGGTTTATTTATCTGCCCCATGAATAAGACAGCACCTACAAAATTAAAAAGAAACAACGCATGACTCTCTAAAATAATCCTTCAAGTAAGAATTGAATAATCCTTAAAGTAAGATGGCAGGTGCTATATTTAAGGGAGGGGAAGGAGCAATGTTTATTACTCAGTAGTATTAACAGAACTTTCTGCAATGAATAAAAATGGTTTATATGTTCACTGTCCCAATATGGTCCCAATAGTCACATGTGGCTAGTGTGACTTAGAAAGTGAATTTTTATTATTTTTTTGAGACAGACCCTCGGTAGTGTGCTGTGGTGTCACAGCTCACAGCAACCTCAAACTCTTGGGCTCAAGAGATTCTCTTGTCTCAGCCTCCCAAGTAGCTGGGACTACAGGCGCCCACCATGACGCCTGCCTATTTTTTAGACACTAGGTCTTACACTGGCTCAGGCTGGTCTGGAACCTGTGCACTCAGGCAATCCACCTGCCTCGGCCTCCCAGAGTGCCGGGATTATAGGCGTGAACCACTGCAACAAGCCAGAAGATGAATTTTTGTTGGTTTTAAAATTTTATTTTATTTTCTTGCTTATTTTTTATTTCTTTGCTCTTTTTGTTGTTGTTGAGACAGAGTCCCACCCTATGCTCCTGAGCAGAGTGCACTGGCATCATAGCTCACTGCAACCTCAGACTCTGGCTGTGGGCATCCCACTGCCTCAGCCTCCAGATGCTGCTGGGATACAGGTGCTTGCTGCGGAAGCCCAGCTGGGTTTTTCCATTTTTTTCATGAGTTGGGTTCTCACTCTAGCTCAGGCGAGCCTTGAACTCCTGAGCTCAAGCAATTCTCCCTCATTCGCCTCCCACAGTGCTGGTATTCCAGGCATCAGCCACCACCACTCCTGGCCAGAAAGTCAATTTTTAAAGTTAAGGTTAAATAGCCACATGTGGCCAGAAGCTTTAGCATTGGACTGCTTAGCTCTGGAGCACGCTAATTATAGAACATTACTGATTCAATGAGATAAAAGGATAAGGAATTATCTTACATTGCTGATCAAATAAGATAATAAGCTAAAATGTATTATGCCAACTTTACCAACATGAAGTCAACCTTCCACAAAGACAACCTTATACTTCCTAATTGTACTAAGAAGTAAGGGCTGTTGTATCATTTTAATGATGAAATCAAAGGCCAGAGCCAAGTTTCAACCCATGACTGACACAGCTAACATCTACTGAATTAAGAATTTCCAGGTCATAACAATGGAGTGGGCTTACAGAGGTTGAAGATACAGCTTCTGGCAAAATTTACTGCATTTATAAAAATACGGGAAAATCAATAGATATCTAAAGTGCCCCCAAAGGGATACTGGCTGAGCCTCTCCATCTGTTAAAAACAGCAACAACCCCCAAACCTAAAATCCTATCAGTGTTTATTTAAAAGATTCCATCACAATCTGTAAACACAGCCTTGGTTTTCCTATCTCTTTAATGTGGGAGGCTGTATTATTCAAAGTGTTTGCAATTCTTGACACAGGGGAAATGGATCAAGGGCAACGCTGCTGGATACATGTATAGCTGTGACCGCAATATACCTTTCTGAATTCTAATGAGTGAACAGAAGCGGAGAATCACTTACCTGTAGGATTGTGTCGGATGAAAAATAGAAAAGGTCTGTCTACTATAAACCAGGGAGGGGACGACCTTGCAATGAGAATCGCAGCTATGGGGAGAAAAGGGAAATGTGTCAGACACACAGTGAGAGGTGAGCACGGTGGTGTGCGTGATGGTTCCTCAGAGGCTGGTATTTGAGGACACACTTAATGCCTGTCCCATGGGCCGGCCATGTCATCACAGGCTCAGTGGTCACCACCTACTGAACACCTACCACGTGACAGGCCTTTACATTACTGTCTCATTTAGTCTACACAAGCATCATCTTCTCTGATAACATAATTACTCCTCCTAGAGTCTTGACGAAGGTTAAATGACATAAAACATAACTAAAACTCTTAGAAGAAGTGTTTGCCACTAAATATAAACACACAATGTGTATTCACTGTTATCATTAGCTGTTTTTTTATTCACACCATCTGCTTTGCTGATGAAACCCCCTGGTCCTTTTCTTCCTACCTGAATCCTTTCTGTATATTAGTCCAGCCTAATTGTTAGATTTTTTGCGTATCCTTTCTCCTTTGGCACATCATTTAGGTTTCCTTTGCACTGACAGTGCAGACCACTCACCTGAGGCCTACTACCTTAACATTGCTTGTCAGCTCATCAGGGGTAGATATCTGACTTAGAAATCAAACGACTCTAGGCTCATGGGTCTTAGCTATTCCTTCTCTGCCATCCTAGGGAGGGAGGCTTCCACTTTAGAAGCCTGAGCCAAGGCCTGGAAGGAGGCCTCACTACCACACACTGCTGCAATGACCCATCCTCTTCCTCCAGCCCTTGGAAGCACTGACAACTTGGGCTTGATGTTATAAAGGGAACACCTGTATAATATACTGGGCAAACCACTAGTAGGTGCTATGCATTGAACGGTGTCCCCCTAAAATTCGTATTTTGAAGCCCCAATCCGCTAAAGTGGCTGCATTTGAATACAGCATTCTTAAGGAGGTAATAAAGGTTAAATGAGGCCAGCAGGGTAGAATCCTGCTTCTATAGACAGCACTGTAAGAATGGGGAGAGACACCAAGGATGTGAGGACATGAGGAAGCACCGTCTTTAAGCCAAGGAGAGAGGTGTGAGGAGAAGGCACACCTGCCAACACCTTGACCTTGGACTGGCAGCCTGCAGAATATTCTCTTGTTTAAGTCACCCAGTCTATAGTGTTTTGTTAAGGCAGCCCAGGTTGGGGAAGACAGCAGTAGCAGGAGCCGGGCAGCCACGCAGAGCCTTGCACTGTGATTGGTTTAATACTCTGTTACTACTATCTTGAAATTCTTCATAAATTCTGAACAAGGGGCTCTATATTTTCATTAGGCACAAACCCTATAAGTTATGTAACTGACCCTGAAGGTTATGCTAGTTGGCAAAATTTAGATGTCACTTACACTCACGTAGAAAAGACAAAGAACATCCTAAAACTTCCAGCTGTCTTATTCTAGATTTTTGTTTGGAGTGTTTTTTTTTTTACTTTTTGAGACAGAGTCTCACTATGTTGCCTTCAGTAGAGTGCAGTGCCGTGGCATCACAGCTCAGAGCAACCTCAAACACTTGGGCCCAAGTGATTCTCTTGCCTCAGCCTCCCAGGTAGCTAGGACTACAGGTGCCCGCTGCAACAACCGGCTATTTTTTGGTTGTAGTTGTTGTTGTTTGGCAGGCCTGGGCTAGGTTTGAACCCACCAGCTCTGGTGTATGTGGCTGGCACGCTAGCTGCTGAGCTACAGGCACTGAGCCTGGAGTACTATTTTAAAGGAATAAAAAAAATGTTTATTCAAGAAAAGCAATAAAGCAAGTATAAATGGTACCTTTTAAAGACCAGGAATATTTGACCCAGTTGTAAGTGTAACAAGCTTTTCACTTCATGAGCTCACAGAATTTGGCCACATCTATTCATCTGATCTCATATGTATAATGAGGGGGAAAATTGACTTAAGGTGGTTGTATTTTCTCCTTCATTATACAAACCACTGAGGGGAAAGCAGATGTGAATGTTCTTAATTATCAGGGAAGGCTGCATAGGCATCCTGCTGCAATTCAACAGAAGCTAATTCTTTGCTTTGTCCCGGAACTAATTGGCTATTTTCCTATAAGCACTTGATGTTTTTTTAATATTTCAATTTGAAGATTGCTTTTTTCCTGCCAATAAGAAGCCAGAATGTGCTTTATCCTCCTGAGAACAGGGGTCAACAAAGTACTGTCCTCAGCCAAGTCTATGGGGAAAACATCTACAAGTGAAGTTTTATTGGAACATAGCCACGCCTGCTCACCTGCCTCGTCTGTGTCTGCTCCTTCTATAAGGGCAGAGGTGAGAAATTGCGATCGAGACAGTGTGGCCTAAAAAGCTGAAAAACATGCTATTTGGCTGTTGACAGAAGTTTGCTGACTGTTGTCCTAGAGGAATTTCTCTCACTGAAATACTTTAATGAAACAGATTCTGAGCTCCTTGGATATAGGTCCTTGATCCCTCTGTACTCACTGTCACCTTCTGAGGGTCAACCCACAGTGTCTGGCTGGAAACGAGGCTTATTACGTATTTGCCCAGTTGTTGACTGAAGGCAGCGCATCTGCTTCCCCGCCAGAGCTGGCCCTGCCTGTGACCCGGTGCTTACTTGTAGCTGCTGAAGCTTTGGTTCCATCTTCACTGACTTCAATTTTTGCTTTTTGCAAGATGTGAGAAACATGAAGGTTTTCTGACCCTGTTTCCAGAAAATAAAACAAAATCAGCATTTGTTAGACAGGCACATCATCATACGGTTGGAGAAGTGACCTCAAAGTCATGCAAATTCTAATTTTTAAAAACTAGGAGGAGATGTGACCTCTGACCGTCCTGGTGACAAGGCTATAGACAGCTGTCACTGGTGAATTTCAGTCCCTGCTAAATAAACTGTGGTACTTGCTTCTGGGAAGGGAAGCCCAGGCCCTAAATATTCTCCTGCCTCTCTCAATCTAGTTCTGATCAGTAGAACTTTATTTTCAAAAAAGAAAATAGAAGATATTTGAAAAGGAAGCCCAATTTTCCAGAAGCAGCAAGGCAATGATATTATTATTATTATTTTGCAGTTTTTGGCCAGGGCTGGGTTTGAACCCGCCACCTCCGGCATATGGGGCCAGTGCCCTACTCTTTTGAGCCATAGGCACCGCCCAGCAATGATATGATTATTATTATTTTTTTTTCGTAGAGGCAGAGTTTCACTTTATCGCCCTCGGTAGAGTGCCGTGGCGTCACACAGCTCACAGCAACCTCTAATTCCTGGGCTTAGGCGATTCTCTTGCCTCAGCCTCCCAAGTAGCTGGGACTACAGGCGCTCACCACAACGCCTGGCTATTTTTCTGTTTTTTTGCAGTTCGGCCGAAGCCGAGTTTGAACCCGCCACCTTTGTTATATGGGGCGGGCGCCCTACTCAATAAGCCACAGGCACCGCCAATGATATTATTTTTTAATTACAGAATACAGATCCAGGAAGGATTCAGACAGCATCAACGGATGGGGAAACTGAGGCCTGAAGTGTTAAGAAATCTATCCCCAACTAACCACTACAGCTAGTTAGTAGTAAAGTAAGTGCTGAGTTTTCACAACCACCAGCACTCATCTCATGAGCATGTTAATGACAGAAGAGTGTCTTGCATGAGGGATTTTATAGACTTTAGTGGAGGACGGGACGCAGACATGCAGTTGTGCCTTGAAGACCCTCTCATGAACTCACTTTTCCTTCTCAGTAAATCCTGACCTTTCTAGCAGTACCCATGGGGTGCTACTTTCCAGGAGAACACAAACTAAAGTTGACATTAACTTGGACGGGACGCAGCTCTGGAAGCAAAGGGAAAATGTGCTTTTGTGTCATCTGGTTTTGAACTGTACGCACCCGTGGACCAGCTTTCGTGTCACCAACTATGAGATGCACATTTAGGGGCCCCAAGTCACATGTAGGATCGAAAGAACTTCTCAGAGGAATTTGGGGTACCCGGTTTTCCCTGTCATCACCCCCTGTTTAGCATTTGGGCTAAGGCAAGATAAACTTGAAGGGGAAGGTACAGGTTAAAACAGCTTCCCAAACATTGCTGAGGGATCATGTTAAAATGAAGATTCTGATACAGTAGTTCTGGATTGGACTCAAGATTGTACATTTCAAACAAGCTCCAGCTGATGCTAACGCTGCTGGGCAAGTGCTCAGAGTCACCAGGGATTAGGAAGAATCAGAATATCAACGGAGCTGCATTTCCACGGGGGAAGATGGAGGTGTCCCCAGACAGAGCAGGTGCTCAGCTGTTCACTAGAAACAACTAAGGTTGGTAACGAACGGACTTCTTACCATTCAAGGGGAAAAGTACAAACCAGAGCACAAATAATGTTCAAACCATGACTTTTCTTTGAAAGGAGACTGCTTTGTTCTAAATCTAAATGACAAAGAACTGAGCAAACATAACTCTAGAAAAATGTGATACCAAGAAAGTCTCAGCTGCTCTGACGAAGAAGTTTAATCAGATTCATATGAGTTTATGTTATTTTAGATTAATGGGTGGACACAAGATGCCAAAATACATATCTGGATACAATACCTGGGTCATAACGAAAATTTTGACACAAAAATCAGGATACGTAAAATTTCCCACCTAACAGGTACAATGTAGGGGTATATCGCACACCTCCTGGGGGAAGGACTCCACTACAACTCAGACTTTACCCTTCAAACATACAACAATGTAGCCTTATCATACATACCCTTATATTAATCTGGAAAAAAAAAAAAGAAAAACATCATATTTACATTCCAACAATACTGACAAGCCGAGCAAGTTGAAACTTGCACAGGTGAATCAGAACGGCTGCCATTGCCTGTGTTTCTTGTAATCAAAGTAATGGACCATAATACAGTCTGTCTCTAAACTTTTGTAGTGACCGCCTACAGGCCTACAGTTGCTCAATGGAAGCAAGCAAGCATTTGTGAGCTCAAGAATCTTGTTTTTTTTTTGTTTCAAACAAAAGGAAAGTGCTCACATTTGAAAACAAAGAGAAACTAGCATCTAAATAATAGAGAAATTTCTAAGTAACAGAGGCAATGCAGGAAACGCTTCTTTGTGCAGTCACTGGGGCATCACGTGAAATGAACAAGCAAAATAGAGGCATGGAGTATGGTGAAGTGATGACAGTCGATGGCATCATTCAGCGGTTTACCAAATTAAACCCTGGACAGTTTTAGGACAACCCATTCCTAATTCTGACCTTTTCTCTCTAAACAAACCAGAGACTCAGTTTGTAACATTTTCTTCAAGTATACAAGCAAGTTTTAAATGGAACATACTTGTTATTTTTGCAAAATTTGCCTTTGAAGAATCAAACATCTCGGTAATACCAAGAGCTTGCAGCGGCTCCTTCAAGTCTATCTGAGCTACAGCTGTGAACCTGCCATGAAACAGAAAACAAGGGGAGAGAATCACTCGGCTGCAAATGGGACATGGTTACAAACTGATTCCTTTTTCAGTGAGATCTGAACACCAATCTGAATTGTATATTTAATTTTAATCCCCAAATTAATAATAAATACCAGGTAAGCAGGGAAAAACTCAGTTCTCAAACATTTAGTTGGCAAGTGAGCAGTACACACCGACAGCAAGTATGGCCATGGTCACCCTCATGTGCCACAGGGTCCCGGTTCTGATACTTTGGAAGATCTACAAAACCACTTCTTTTATTCTTATGTGGAGGTTCAGAGTATTAACAAGGTCCTAGTACTCTGGAATATCTATAGTTTTTTCCTTTATCCAGCTATAGTTCTTCCCCATGTCCAATTTGACTATGGTAAGAAACACCACCCTTTATAGCAGCAGTTCTCAACCTGTGGGTCGTGGCCCCGTTGGGGGTCGAACGACCCTTTCACAGGGGCCGCCTAAGACCATCCTGCATATCAGATATTTTACATTGTATTTCATAACAGTAGCAAAATTACAGTTATGAAGTAGCAATGAAAATAATTTTATGGTTGGGGGTCACCACAACATGAGGAACTGTATTAAAGGGTCGCGGCAAGAGGAAGGTTGAGAACCACTGCTTCATAGGATAGCAAATGGTTAAAACAGGGGCGATTCACTCCTGATAGTTCATGCTGGGACTGTGAAAGCATCTTCCTGTTAAAGCAGGAGCAAACATCAGGCCTAAGTGATACGGTATTATACTTGGGTGTAACATGAGTTTCTTGGATATGTGTGGCCTATCTAGCCTGGGGACCATACATAGATAAATCTTAGTTATTACAACTACTGTCAGAGGATGTTTACCAGACTTGACTTCATCTTGAAAAGTTTCTCCTGCTCTTCACACACTGAGGCCTACAAGACCATCATCTTATTCATTTATATCATGCATTGCCTACTTGAAGGCTTAATTTTACTAGAAAAAATAATCTTGAGAGGATTACTAATAATTATTGTGAATGTATTACTCTGATGACTTAACTCAGTGAAGAATCAAAAGCAATTGGAACGCTTTACTACCACGGAGGACTGGGCTATTAAAAGCTCAGGAGAGTGGGAGAACACTTAATGTTGACAAGTTCACAGAGCAGGGACCACAATTCATTGCCTCCTTCACTGGTCTGGATAGAGCATTCTCTGACCTCTTAGAAATTTAGGATTCATATAGAATTTGGGATTACTCTTCCCTTGGCTTCAAGTCATACGGCTCAAATAGCATCTATATTTTATTTTTAGGGCGTAACAGAAAAACTGCCTTAGATACTAATGTAAGAATTCTGTCTAGGTAGTTTCAAAATATTTCTTTACTTCCCAGCTTTTGGGCTTTGGTTTCAGTAACTTCTAGCTAAAATTTAAGAAATAAGTAAAATAAAGTCTTCTTATCAAAACGTATGGAGCTCTATTAATCTCTGTTGTATTTTCATCTGTGCTCCATCCGCCAGCTTTTTCGTTTTTGGAATACGCATGTGTCTTTGAAATACACGTGTGTTTTTCAGTCTTTGGAACACAATAAGGTATGTTAAGAAGAGCTGGTCCTCATACGGAGGGAGGGAGGCTCAGGACGAAAGATGCCTCCTCTTCTCCTTTCTTATTATCGGTACCTTACCACACAAGCAGCACAAAGATTTTTTAAAAAGCTTTAGAAAATCACAGCCTAGTATTCTCACTATGCAATTTCTGCCCCATTTTTGCCTCATGTTTTGTTGTCTTGTATCCAATACCATAGCTACTGGCTGAACAATCCTGCCGCCGTCCCCCAGGGAGAGGGCTACTCACTTGGGCAGGATGACCTGCACCCTCTTGGGCACCATGGTGCTCATCCAGCTGTCTATGGTCTTGGTGCTGATGTGAGGGATGATGGCCGACAGGGGGGTGGAGCTCTCGGTTGGCAGTGCAATCAGCATGCTGACACTCTCCCCGTGGTAGGGCAGTTCAATGAAGTTGTACCACAAGTCATTGGGGGTGCTTGTCGACCCTGAAGAAATCAGAGGCAGGTTCAGTGTCTCCTATGGCTTCTAGAAGTGGCATGAGTGCTTGCTGGTCACCAGGGTGGCTTCAGAGGGAAGAGGGCAAATCAGCTGGAGAATGTCCCCTACCCACAAAAAGCTTCCTTAGAAGGACAAAGATAAGGACAATTATTTCTTCCCTCTCCACTGAAGAATTCTCTTCCTCCAGTCTAGACAGAATGCCTTTGGGCATCACTAAAATCATTTTAATTCTGCCAAACAGAATTTAATTAGATCACATAAAGCACTTAGGATTCAGTGCTTTGCAAGAAGTTGACCCTTCCATGAATAATATAATAAATCTGAGCTGCCTTAGCCTTATTTCTTTTTTTAAAAAAATTAGTTCAAAAAAATTCTATGTGTATATTAAGGATCCAGCATGATGTTCTGTGATACATATAGATGGTAAAATGAACACTCCACTGGAGAATGCTTCAAATTAACATGCCCATCGTCTCACATAGTCACCTATTTGGTTGGGTTTTTTTTGGAGACAGATAAAAGCAGCTCAAATGCATTCTTTTAGAAGGAATCCCATACACCAACAAAAAGGTCCCCAACCCTTTTGTTACCAAGGAACAATTTCATGCAAGACAATTTTTCTGTGGAAGGGGGAAGGTGGGGGGAATCTGACTGGAGGTGGAGCTGAGGCTGTGATGTGAGCGTGGGGAAAGGCTGTAAATACAGATGAAGCTTTGCTGGCTTGCCCACTGCTCACCTCCTGCCGTGAAGCCCAGTTCCTAACAGACTAAGGATCAAGATTTGTTGTATCAGGGACCTGTTTCATGGAAGATAATTTTTCCAGGATGGGGGTGTGGGGGTGGGGTAGAGGGACAGGATTAGAGGCAGAACTTGGGTGATAATACTGTGCAGCCCAGTTCTGTGCAACTGGTCCACGACCTGGGAGTTGGGGACCACAGTCATATACAGTACCATTTTATCACCTATAGTACTCATTTTGATGAGGCTACATGGGCATGTAAGGAGAAAGAAGAAGATAAATAGCATCTACCCTTTAGGACTAGGACCCACTCTGTGCCTGGCCCATTCCAACAACTTCAGCAGATGTAGACTCTACAGCACCCCAGGAGGGAGCATAACTGGCCTGACTGTGTAGGTGAGGAGGCCGCTTTGGAGAGATGAAGGAACTGCCAAAAACACACCTGACAGTAGGAGGGCCAGGAGCATCTAATGCCAGAGGTGAGCTCACTTCACTCCCTGGCTCCCTACTCACTCTCCACCCATTCCAGCAACTACTACATGGGTCATTCTGAAAGTTCTGAGATACATAAAAATCAAGAAACAAAAGAAGCCCTACCAGCAACACCCATAAGCTGAGCAAGTTGCAACTTGCTGCATTCTCTGATTTTGGGTGAATCAGAAAGGACGCCTTCGACTGTGTTTCTTGGAAGTGAAATAATGTATTCGCCATTTTTTTTTTTTTTGAGACAGAGTCTCACTTTGTCTTGCTCATGACATCACAGCTCACAGCAACCTCCAACTCCTGGGCTTAGGCGATTCTCTTGCCTCAGCCTCCCAAGTAGCTGGGACTACAGGCACCTGCCACAACACCCTGCTATTTTTGGTTGCAATTCTCATTGCTGTTTTAGTTGGCTGGGGCCGGGTTCAAACTCACCACCCTTGGTATATGGAGCTGGCACCCTACCCACTGAGCCACAGGTGCCACCTGGAAGTGAAATAATGCATAATAACACAATCTGTCTTTAAACTTTTTTTTTTCTTTTGAGAAAGAGTCTACTCTGTCACCCTAGGTAGAGTGTAATGGCATCATCGTAGCTCATAGCAACCTCGGACTCCTGGGCTGAAATGATCCTCCTGCCTCAGTTTTTCGGCTTTTAGTAGAGATGGGGTCTCAGTCTTGGTCAGGCTAGTCTTGAACTTGTGAGCTCAAGCAATCCACCTACCTTGGCCTCCTAGAGTGCTAGGATTACAGGTGTGAGCAACTACGCCTGGTCTATTTCAAAACTTTTGTAGTGACCCTCATGGTACTATCACTTACTAGTGAAAATGTAAGAATGAGTTGAACCTGCATTTCTCAAAACACTGTCTAGGGAAAATTCTACCTGCAACGTGCTCTACAGACCAGAGTCCACATCCCAGCAGGCTGGGGAGCCCAGACACTGGATTCTTCCCGCAGGTCCCTGACACACTCCAGGACTGTAAAGGCTCTGGGACGACCTGAAGTCAAGGAAACAGTTTAACTCTAGTTATCGCCAAACTAAGTTGGTTTTACTTCATGCAAAATACTCAAAATATTTAGCAACTGAACATTAACCAATTGGAGTGGTTGAAGGAACAGTGGTGAAGGGCACCGAGGAGGGGGTTTTCCACGGCTTTAGGATCTTGAGCTAGGCATGTAATGAAAAGAGTTATAAAAATAAAGCAGGCAGATGTAAAACCAGTAGGTCTAGATTTATGGCAGATTCCTGAAATGTTTTATTAAACACTTCAAACTTTTAAAGACAAGGTCAGTGACCTTGGTGACCTGTGCCTCCTTGTATGTAAAATGGAGATATCAAGATATCACAGGACCTCACAGGGTTGCTGTAAGGATTAAATGAGAAAAAAACATATCTGGTGCTTGATGAATGTCAGTCCCCTCCTCATCCTCTAAGTAATCTAGAAGAACAACATAGCTAAGAAAGAAAAGGAGAAAGCTCCCTCTCTCCCTTTCCCCCTCCATTTCTTTTTTTTTTTCTTTGAGATAATTCTCGCTCTATTGCCCTGGGTAAAGTGCCATGGTGCCCTAGCTCACAGCAACATCAAATTCTTGGGCTCAAGTCAAGTGATTCTCTTGCCTCAGCCTCCCAAGTAGCTGAGACTACAGGAACCCACCATAAACATCCTGCTATGTTTTTTTCTATTTTTAGTAGAGAAGGGGTCTTGGTCTTGGTTAGGCTGGGCTCAGCTGTTCAGCAACTCCGCATGGCCTGCCTCAGTTCTGGGTGTGTGTGGAACTCACTCTAGCCTGGCTTCTGTCTTGGGGCTACCTAGGAACCAAAGGCAGGACTCTTCATCTTTACTTTTAGCCTGTGTAATAAAATAGTCTCAGCAGAAACTGAAAAATCAATGGAAAAGTGAGAAAAAAAAGCAATTCCTAATGAGCTCTTTAATCCTTGAAGAAAACATTACGTCCCTACTCTGGCAGGGCCAATTTTTAGAAACTGTGAAATTTGGGAAGCAGCTAATAAGTGATTGCTCCAGGGCATGAAATAAGGAGGCATTAACTGCTTCTAGAAATGTTTACTGTTCTGATAAGAAGGATGGAGGTGATGAATAATGAAAAGTGATGAGCTGCTGTGTTTGAGGGAGGAAGAGAGAGCGTGTCCTTGTTCACCAGTTAATCTGTCCTCGCCTGGATCCACTGTTGACCCCTCAGTAATATGGATGACCATGAATAACTTTGCATCTAGTTATTCACATCTTCTTAGTGATTGACTTCTGTTTCCGGCCAGCATGCTTCTAGATGTCCCCATGCTTATTTTTATTTGGTGGCTTAAGGAGTCAGAATTAACACCCTTCCTCCCTTTCCACCTGGTCACTAAAGTAATATTCGCACAGCAATCTTTTCTGGAGGACCTGAGCAGTGGCTAAGGACACAAGATCTGGAGCTATGTGATCTGTGTTCAAACCCCGCACCAACAGCACCCTCACTCTGGGACTCCGGCAAGTTCCTAACTCCAAGTCTTAGTTTTCTCATCTGTAAAATGCTACAAGAATAACACCTACTTTACAGAGGTATGAAAATTCAGTGAGATGACAGCTACAAAGTGCTCAGCACAGTTTGGAACACAGCAGGAGCTTCCCTCTGTTGATGTGAGATGCTTTGTAAAATACTTCACTTCTTGAATGTGCCATCACTGCTCACAGCCTAAACACAACACCAACCCACCAGGGGAAACCACACCTGCTGTACTGGACAGAAGGTATGCAGCTCCCGGGCAGCTCCCGGAGAATGAATCAGGTCAGGGAAGGATATTGTGGAGCCCAGTGTCAAAACATGGAGCCTCTTTTTAATATTTATTTTTTATGTTTTCAGACAGAGACTCACTCTGTCACCATGGGTAGAGTGCCTTGGCATCAGCTGAGCTAAAAGCAACGCAAACTCCTGGGCTCAAACGATCCTCCTGCCTCAGCTTCCTGAGTAGCTGGGACTACAGGTGCCCATCACAACGCTTGGCTAGTTTTTCTATTTTTAGTAGAGACAGGGTCTCGCTCTTGCTCAGGCTGGTCTCAAACTCCTGAGCTCAAGGAATCCTCTAGCCACAGCCTACCACAGTGCTCATAGTCCCAGGTGCAAGCTTTTGTGCAGAATACTCTTACTTTTTTTAATTTTCATTTTTTAAAGTTATAATTGGTATAAGAGTTGTGTATATTTATGAAGCCTCTAGTTGTCTCAAAGCTCTTCCCTTTAAAATGTTCTACTCCAGTCTCCCTTTAACCTCTGGAAAATCAACTGTGTGTTCTTTAATGAGAATAATTTCTGCAGTCTATAAAAATGTGAAGCAGGTTCATTCATTCTGAAAAGGAGCAGAGATAAAAAGGGGGACAGAAGTCTTTCCTCTTAGATAAATGGTGGGCAACACAACTTTCAATGAGAAATAACAGGCAAAGAATCAAGTATTAAAAATGTGGAGAAGAGTTAGAATTTTTTGTAAGTGGTGCTTTAGGGGTAACTTGGTTTTTCTAAAAAGCTCCCTGAAGTATTCTGATTCCCACTTTAAGTGCTACCATAGAGGGCATAACTAGGCTCACGGAAATGTTCAGGGCTCTTCTCTGCCTGTAAAATCAAAGAGAGTATCCTAAATATTTAGTATCACAAAGCTTTACAAATGAAAGGCCTTCTGATTACCTCCTGCTGCAAGTAACTATGCTGAGCTCCTAAGGAGCTGTCCAGACCATACTTCAGTAGAAATTGAAATATATGTTTTGGAAAAATAAAAAATAGATGTCCTGCATATAACTATTGCAACTACTATGTATGTGCCTGTTGTAATTTAATTTTTTTAATTATTAAAAAATAAATGAAAATTAAAAAAAATAATAATAAAAAGAGGGCTCTATACTCTGACGCCAGGCTCCCAAACACCCTTCCTTTACTTAATTCATGCTGCTCAGACTGCACGGGCTGGAGTCCTGAGGGAGTCTGGGGAGAGCTCCGGGGTGGGGTGGGGGGGAGTAATGGTGTAAGCCACTGGGGTGTGTTGGTGCCATTTGCAGCTAAGGAGCTGCCAGGGTGATAATATGTGTAGTTCGTGCAACAAGAATTTAGCAGACAACCAAGTAGAGAAGTAATATGGGCAAACAGGAGTGAGCTGGAGACTCAGAGAAGCAAGGAAGATGAGATGTAAATTTGGTTGTTCTTTGTGGTCTTTTTCAAAATAAAGACTCGAATATCTAAATTCATAACGGTTAAAAAAATCACAACTTTGACTCAGCAATTCCTGTTCAAGGAAAATTACCTTTATGAGTACTGATAACAGGATAGAAAGACTCACATACAAGAATATTCACCGCAGTGTTTTTTATTACAGGGAAAAAGTCAGTGGCCACCCATGGATTATTTTGATACGTCTGTTGGTGTGGAATATTATGCAGCAGACAGAAGGATCGGGTAAATTCTCACGAATTAACATAAAAAGCTTTCTATGATATACTATATGATGAATAAAGCAGATTATAGAATAGGAATCACAGTTTAATCCTTTGTGTGTTAAGAAGGTTCATAGATAAAGATATATTTTATAAATATCCATAGAAAAGGTCTCCTTATAAACCTGGCATTTAATAGGGTGTTTAATCCCAGGAATGGGAATAAAAATAAGGAAAGGTTTACTTATCTACTGTGTATTTGAGGATTTTGCAGTGTGCATGAAATACGCTTCTATTAAAAATAACTTTAAAGCTTTTTTTTTAACAGAAAAGTTTTTGTTCTTGAGGTGCTCACACTTTGGGGGGCACAAGTCAGAGGGTTTTCCCTTCCCTTCTATATTCACCCTCACTCCTTACTGTTACCATGTTGAGTCTTCTCAGGGATTTTCACGACATCTTGGGAGAGTGTCAAGAAGACAGATAAATTAAATGACAATGTTGTGGCAAAGTGGCTGAGAGTGGTGAGGCCTGGCTTAGGCCCAGGTGGCACCACAGGCCGTGGGAACCTGGGCAGGGCCGCGTGAGCCCTGGCTGTGCGAGTTGGCTGGAGTGTGAGGGAACGGCAGATTGTGGTCCTGAAAACACGGCTGCTGGGGACCTTCAGTGCCCCATCAGACAAACCTGCCTTGTCTCAGGGTGATAAGCTGCTTTTTTGCCCAAAGCAAGAAGCCAGGGAACCTATGATGCCCTCCGGCTCCCCACAAGGCCCACGAGAGGAGCTGGGTCCAACTCCAGATTACTCACTAAAACCCCATCACAGGCACAGAAAGTGTGAGAAGGGCAACCCCGAACTTCACTTGTGTGGGAATGAGAAGAACATTGAGCAGGAGACGCTCCTATCCTGCTCTGAATTCAGTACAGGGGTGGACAGGACACAGGTAAGACATCAAATCGGGTGACTTTTGAGCAGAGTTTACAAACCATGGGTAGAATATAGACAAACAGCACAGACAGTTCCCTGAGCTACAAACAGTGGGCACCACCGCCAGCCTTAGGCTGGGAGTGGGGAGGGGTTGGGACCCAGAGGGAAAGAGCTCTTGGGAACACCCTTGGCAGGAGCTGAGCCTTGGAAGAGGCCCCAGTGCTGCACTGGTTCTGTAGGGAGAGAGCAGGCGAGTCTATGTCCCGACCTCTCCCTCCTCCCTCACCCCTACCACCTGCTGGTCCCCACTAGACAATCCCACAGGAAGCCAGAGAGCAAGGGAGCCCCCTGCTGCAGCTGCCTGGGTGCTCAGAACAGAATGGAAGCGGGTGGAGAAGGTGGCATGGGTCAGGGAAGGTGGGGGAGGATTTGCAGCACACGGCGGGTTCTAGAGGGTGTGGCTCTGACAGTGGGCATGTGCTTGGCCATTACTTTCTGTAACACACACACATGTATGTTCTTAGACAAATCAGTTCTGAATTGAAAAGCTACCCTGAGATGTAACTCTGTCTGGGAACAGACTATGTACTCAAGGGAAGCATATTATATTCTTATAAAAACAAATATTTTAATCGTTCATGGGAATGTCTGTTGAAACCTTGCATTTTAATCTTGAACTAATAACTTGTCATTTTTTTTATCAGTAAAAGATTCATACAATAAACGAGGTCCCCTCGCTTTTTATTTTTTTTATAGACTGTGCAGGGTGTACGTTTAAAAATTCACCTAAAATGAAATTACTTTGCCTTGCCTAGGACCCAGCGGTTGTGCCACTGGGATTGCAGCAAAGTTCTCTTGGGTAACACAGCCTGGGAGTGGGCATGGTCTAGAGGAGCTTGCTTTTACTATTCTCAGTTGTTTAGGACAACACGTTTCCGTGGGGCCTTAAAGTACATATTATCTTTTAAAGAACATTGTTGACTGCATGTCAACCTTTATCCCAGAAGCTTGACTGATGACTGAAACTGACTTTGTTTATTAGTGTCCCTCGCACGAGTCATCCTCTAATTGCAAGAATTAGGCAGCTAGTGAGATGTTCGCATGTGTCTAGAGCTGATGCAAACTGAATATGCAAAGGTAATATTTAGGACTCAAATGCCCACATGGAGTCTGGAAATATGAAGGCTAACTGATAGAGGAAAAAGAGATTAATTTAGATTGGACCAGGGTTTCAGTGTTTTAGTAAAACTAGATTTGAAAAAAGTCACCAGACTTGGATACCTGCGCTGTGATAAGGACAGAAGACATTGGTCATCTTTTTCTCTAACTGTAAAACTCACAAGCTCACTAAAAATGAATTCAAAGTCAAATAAAGAAAAACCATTTGCCTGAAATCTTGTCACTATTAACATTTTTACTAAGACCAATCTCTATAGATGTACAAATATTCAGACAGTATTTTACATAAGGGAAATTAATCAGCATTTGTTGTTCTGTAACATGTTTTCTGAAATCAACCATGACCAATATTGTATAATCTTACCACTTATATAAATATAAATCCAATGATCACATGTCCACTATCTATCTGTATCTGGCTGCTATTTATTTGCCAGGGTGTGTTTATCTTCAGAGTATAAATTCCCTGGAGCAGGACCACAGATCCCCATCACCAACAGTATATTCAAGGGGCCCAGTTTCCCCACATTGGAGACACCCCTGGGTTTTATCAATCTTTCCAATTTTTGCTAATCTCATAAGTGAAAAAGAAATCTAATTTTTACGTTTATTTTTAATTTGCTAATGTAGTGTTGCTAAAAGATTGACAATATTTTAACATAAGGCCTCTTTATACTTATTTTGTGAATTGTCCTTTTTATCTTTAAGTTTTCAATCAAACAGCCTGCAGATGTGAGGTCTTCATTCAACCTTTGCACAGAACACAAAGACTTACCAGGAGCCTTTAAAACATCCTGCCTCTCAGCATCCTGCTTATTTCAAAAATAAAAGTCGGATTTTGCCCTTGAATTAAGTTGAAACATTCAAGGGCCTTCCTGCCATTCCACAGAACAGGCCTTGCCAGGCGTGAACTTACCACAGCGGAACACAGAGAGCTGGGCCAGCATCGGCACTTGATAGGACTTCCCGTCTGCTGCCATGAACGTACGTTTCTTTGTGTTCTCAGGTTGAAACCGTGATTTCCACAAACCCTTAAAATATACTGCGTTGACAAGGACCAGTCTGGTGAGCACCCCGTCAATCAGATCTGGGGACAGCAGGTTGTCAATCATACCTGTGAAGTCCAAGAGCAAACAAGAAAGGCCCTCAGGATTGGTGGCTGCTGGTCAGGGAGAATGAAAAATCAAAGGGATTCTTAGAGGATTTTGAAAACAAACTTTCAAAAACACACTTTTGTACTTTCTGGTGTTTTTCTTCCCCCTTGCTAAAAATTAAAGTTAAAAACAAGTTAAAAGTCAGAGAACTGGAAAAGACTTTAGAAATCCCTAGTTAGGGGTTAGCAAACTTTTCATCAAGAAATTCTTTTACTACCAATTTCCTATAAGCCCATACATTAGAAGATTTTACTTAACCAAATAAGCTACAGTTAATAATCCCCCTCCACACGCCTCTTTTTTTTTTTTTTTTTCTAATTAATTGGCAGTGAGAGGTTTTGGTCAACACAGATAAGCAGTTTGTTTTTTGTTTTGAAGCACTGGGTTGATTTAATCCAAGCCAAAAATAAACACGTCCGCCTGTACAATGTTATCTAGGGTAAGGCTTTATTTCTCTTAATTTTTTTTAACGCTCAGAAATGCTGAGGATTATTTTGGAATCCCTGGATATCACAAGTCCCCATAACTGTTTAAAGAATAATTTAAAAATCAGTGCCTATGTTTATGGGTCAGGCTTCGAGCTAGATGCTGATATGATAAAGATTAGAAGAGAGGATTTTGAATGTTCTCAGCACAAAGAAATGATAAATGTTTGAAGTAATAGAAATGCTAACTACCCTAACGTTATCATTATACATTGAATGTATGTATCAACACATCACATTATATCCCATAATGTGCACAATTAGTATGTGCCAATGAAAAATAAAATACAATTTTAAAAAAGGATGGGTGTATCCTAGAAGAACATCTAATTTTGAATGAAAATGCTTTTCACAGGATGTTGGAAATGGTCCATCGTACAGGTGTCAGGAATGAAGGAGCAAAGATCGTTCGTAATCCAAAGTTTTATCTCTGGTTGAAGCTCTGGTTTCCCATTTAGGCTCCATTTACTTGGTCTTTTAAGAGTCAGCTGTGTAAGTGTGTATGTGTTTTAATAGGGATCACTAATGCCCAAAGCTATTAAAAATTAGTTCACTGCATTTTGTAGCCCCAATCTATATGCATGCATATACATATTTGCATAATGTAAATTCAATTATACTATTTAAATGGCTGGAATAAAATCAACTGCTTCTGAAGAAGCAAGAATATCTAATTCAGCAGTGAGAGCTTTAAGTCCCTTTGAGTGAAGCCACAACACGATCTGGTGCACATAAATCATGATAAATAAGCACAGGGTGAAGTTTCCCCCACCCACCCTGTGCTGAGGCTGGTTCATCGCCACTCACTCCTTCCACAAGGGGGCACCAGTTGCCACCTTAAGTGGGGGACAGGAAGGAAAACACAGGAGCTATAAATAGTCATCATTCAGTTCAGGACAAGACTGGCCTCTGCCCACTGACTCTGTCCTGTGGGAAAGAAGTTAGAACTCTATGCTCTCCCACTAGCAAGCTCATTGGAATTGGTTCCCCAATAGTGTTGTTTCTTGCCTCTGCTGGGAACATTGCCCCGTCTAATTCTTACTCGCATTTAAGGCCTAGCTTTGCGGTCCCCTCTCCTTCCGAACCTTCTCTGATCCTCTGTCCGTTCCCCTTGCAGGAGATGGCTCTCTTCTCAGTTTCTGTAAAGCCCAACGTGTAGCACTCCATGACACCTGTGGTATTTTATTCTGGCCAATTGTAACATGTTGGTTTGCCCCAATCAAACTGAAGTGTGTGACAACAAGCACCCGGCTTCCATTTTTCTCACTCCTACCACCATGTTCGGGATACGGTCCGTACCCAACGGCGTCTGAAGAAATCTCTTTTTTGTAGAGACACGTGATTCCTCCAACTACCACCAGTGGGACTAAGATTTAATAAGCGGCTGTGGGATACCAAGAGAAGGAGAAGGATGGAGAGAGAAAGGTAAGGGGTGCATAGTTTAGAGGCGAGGGGGCACCTGAAAACCGGCCGTCAATAACTGGCACAGATGTGCTTCCCTCCATCCTCGGACACCCACATACCTAGTATGTGCCAGGTACTCGTTCTTTTAAAAAAATGTTCTTTATTCATTTATTGATTTGTGTGAATGTATAGGGTGCAAGTGTAATTTTGTTACATGGAGATATTTCATAATGAAGTCAGGGCTGTTGGTACAGCCATCACTGGAGTAATGTAAATTGTACTCATGGAGTCATTACTCATCGTCCACTCCCCTCCCACCCTCTATTACTCTCTTAATTAAGAAAATAAAAGGAATTTTGCCCTCAAAGAGCTACGGATTACAGCTAGGTGATGGCTGACATAAAAAACTCAGAGAACTACAGAGTTGCCATTTTAACACATACCTTGAAGTAGACACACTCAAGGCTATGAGGACAAGTAAGAGGGAGGCCTTCAGAGTTCTTTAGCTATCCAGCCATGTAAGTGCTTAATTATAATTGTTATCTTGTGAATGGATATTAATAACTCACTGGTTGGCTTGGCGCTCAAGCCGCTCAAGCGGCTAGGGCAGCAGCCCCATACACCAGAGTTGGTGGGTTTGAATCCAGCCCAGGCCTGCCAAACAACAATGACAACTATAACCAAAAAATAGCTGGGTGTTATGGTGGGCACCTGTAGTCCCAGCTAGTTGGGAGGCTGAGGCAAGAGAATCGCTTAAGCCCAAGAGTCTGAGGTTGCTGTGAGCTGTGATGTGACAGCCCTCTACTGAGGGCGACAGCTTAAGACTCTGTCTCAAAAAAAAAAAAGAGTAATTCACTGGGCGCGTAGAACTGCCATCAGAGCAAGATCAATGTTGAAAAGTGAAAATATTTCCTGGAATGAAAATATATTCAAGCTGATCCACATTCAAATGCTTCCTGTTTAATACTTCAAGTTGGTCCTTTCTCCACATTTGTTTAAAAACTGTTGTTGTAAATGTTGGTGTACCCTTTTGGATCGTGCCTTTTGTTACTGGTCAACTGAAAAACATAGTTCTACAAATAATAAAGTTATTACCACCAAAGCATGAATGTATAATTATATTTAAATTAATAATAATAAAAAGAAGAGGAAGCCCTGATCTGGAGGGTGAGAGCTGGGGAGGATGGGAGCACCACCCGAGCAGCTGAACATTGACAAAGTGCACGGCCCTCTGGACGCGCTTTGTGTCTACTGTACATGCCTTCACGCCAGCCTTAGTGTTGTCAGAATTACTCTAATAGGTGTTACAGAACATCTCCCCGTTAGACAGATGAAGACATTAAGGCACAGGAATGGTCAGTAACTTGCCCCGGGGCCACACGGCCAGTGTGTGTCCAAACGGAGATTCCAACTCAGAGCTTGTGTTTTAACTACCACACCGCTCACGTGGGGGTGCAGGGGGAGTAGATACCCACTTACCACCTAGTGAGAATGAGTGAGAATGCTTGAGTGAGGGTCTGCAATGTGACAGCACAGAGGGTGCAGTGAGGGGACAGGGAGGAGGCCTGTGTGGCCAGAACACACAGTACATGAAGCCAGCAGGCCAGACCCTCACGGGGACACTGCGAAGGGCCTGCGTGCTACACTGTCCCACTGTCTCTGGGAAGGAACTATCGCCTCCGAGGAACAGGCTTGGCAATCTTCAGCCGTGGGGCTCCAAGGTCCTTTTGAGCTCCATCAGGTGGTCAAATTCCGCTCCGTGGGGCAGGTCACCCCCAGTAGGCAGTTTGAAAGCTTGGGGGAGCATTTTTGGTTGAGTGGGCAGTGGCCAGAGATGCTCCGTG
>CAUYRH010097177.1:0-41177 GCA_963574655.1 Perodicticus potto
ATAGATGCCCAGTAATGGGATTGCAGGATCAAATGAGAGGTCTAGGTTGAGTTCTTTGAGCTTCTCCATACTTCCTTCCAAAAAGGTTGTATTAGTTTGCAGTCCCACCAGCAGTGTAGAAGTGTTCCTTTCTCCCCGCATCCGTGCCAGCATCTGCAGTTTTGAGATTTTGTGATATAAGCCATTCTCGCTGGAGTTAGATGGTATCTCAGGGTGGTTTTAATTTTCATTTCTCTAATACTTAGGGATGATGAGCATTTTTTCAAGTGTTTACTGGCCATTCGTCTGTCGTCTTTAGAGAAGATTCTATTCATCTCTCTTCCCCATTGATATATGGGATTGTTGGCTTTTTTCTTGTAGATTAATTGAAGTTCTGTATAGATCCTGGTTATTAAACTTTTGTCAGATTCAAAATGTGCAAATATCCTTTCCCATTGAATAGGTTGTCTATTTGCTTTGGTTGTTGTCTCCTTGGCTATACAGGAGCTTTTCAGTTTAATTAAGTCCCATTTATTTATTGTTGCAGTTGTTGCTATTGCCATGGCAGTCTTCCTCATAAAGTCTTTCCCCAGACCAATGTCTTCCAGGGTTTTTCCAATTCTTTCTTTGAGGATTTTTAATGTCTCGTGCCTTAAATTTAAGTCCTTTATCCATCTTGAATCAATTTTTTGTGAGTGGAGAAAGATGCGCATCCAGTTTCAGTCTTTTGCATATGGATATCCAATTCTCCCAGCACCATTTATTGAATAGGGAGTCTTTCCCCTAGTGAATGCTCTTGTTTGGTTTGTCAACAATTAGATAGCTGTAAGTTGTTGGTTTCATTTCTAGGTTTTCTATACAATTCCAAGTATCTATGTCTATTTTTGTGCCAGTACCATGCTGTTTTGACCACAATGGCCTTGTAATGCAGCCTAAAATCTGGTATGGTGATACCCCTGGCTTTGTTTTTATTACTAAGAACTGCCTTTGCTATACAGGGTTTTTCCTGGGTCCATAAAAAGTGCAGAATATTTTTTTTCCAGGTCTTGAAATTAGGATGTTGGTATTTTAATAGGGATGGCATTGAATCAGTAAATTGCTCTGGGAAGTATAGACATTTTAACAATGTTGATTATTTCCAGCCATGAACATGGTATGTTCTTCTATTTGTTAAAGGGTTTCATAATAATTTTCTCTATAGAGGTCTTTCACTTCTTTTGTTAGGTGTATTCCTAAGTATTTCATTTTTTGGGGGGCTATGGTGAAGGAACTTGTGTCCTTAATTAACCTCTCATCTTGACTGTTGTTGGCATATACAAAGGCAACTGACTTGTGGACATTGATTTTATATCCTGAGACATTACTGTATTTTTTGTTGACTTCCAAGAGTTTTATAGCTGAGTCTTTTGGGTTCTCTAAGTATAAGATTATATCATCAGCAAAAAGGGAGAGTTTCACCTCCTCTGCACCCATCAGATGCCTTTATTTTCTTGTCTTGTCTAATTGTTTTGGCTAGAATTTCCAGCACTATGTTGAATAGCAATGGTGACAGAGGACAACTTTATCTGGTTCCAGTTCTAAGAAGAAAAGCTTTTAGTTTTACTCCATTCAGTAAAATATTAGCTGTGGGTTTGTCATGGATAGCCTTGATCAGTTTAAGAAATGTGCCACTTAGACCTATACTCCACATCGTTCTAATTAGAAAAGGATGCTGAATTTTATCGAATGCTTTCTCTGCATGTATTGAGAGGATTATATAGTCCTTGGTTTTGCTTCTATTGATACAGTGAATAATGTTTATAGACTTTCAAATATTAAACCAACCCTGCATCCTTGGGATGAAACCTACTTGATCATGATGTATGACTTTTTTTGATAAGCTGTAATCTATTGGCCAAAATTTTGTTGAGAATTTTCGCATCAATATTCATTAGAGAAATTGGTCTGAAATTCTCCTTTTTAGTTGGGTCTTTACCTGGTTTTGGTATCAGGGTGATAATTGCTTCATAGAATGTTTTGGGGAAGATTCCTTCCTCCTCAATTTTTTGGAATAATTTCTGTAGTATAGGAATAAGCTCTTCTTTGAAAGTTTGATAAAATTCTGGTGTGAAGCCATCCGGATCAGGGCATTTTTTTGTTGGGAGATTTTTATTGTTTCTTTGATCTCAGTGCTTGAATTTGGTCTGTTCAGGAGATCTATTTCATCTGGGCTAAGTCTAGGAAGAGGGTTTGATTCCAAATATTGATCCATTTCCTTTACATTGTCAAATTTCTGGGCATAAAGTTTCTGGTAGTATTCAGAGATAATCTCTTGTATTTCTGTGGCATCAGTTCTTATTTCCCCTTTATCATTTCTGATTGAGGTTACTAGAGATTTTACCTTTTTACTTCTAGTAAGTCTGGCCAAAGGCTTATTTATTTTATTAATTTTTTTCAGATTTTTTTTGATATAAAGTAAAATTCTATTTGCTGAAGAGAGGTGCAAAGGATTAGAGGCAGTGATTATGAAGACACAAATATATTTGATGCACCTGAAACATGTCGTATTTATGAGCTCTTAAATTACCATTGAGTATTGGTAACAATCATTTTGATCCCATCCTGCCTCCACCTGCCTTTTCTCTGGGAAATTAATATAAAATCCATAGCTTTTAATCAAGGTAAACTCAGAGAAGATATTCAGATTAGTTTTACAAATTATGCTTTTATTCGATAAGATAATTTTATGTAATATTGAGAACTTTACTCAATATTTATTCCATAGATTATTTATATTTATTCTGTAGGTTATTATAACTTTCCATAGACTTAAGGCATATTTATTTGATAGATTATTATAACTTCCTTTGTTAGACACTTCTCTTTCTTGACTAGCTTAAATTGTTGCATTCATTGGATATATAATCCTCTGTACTTTTCCATCCTTTTCTACTTGTTTGCTAGGAAATGTCACCTCTTACGTGTATGAATCTCAAATCTCTATCTTCAGTCCCAATCTTGCCCTTGAGATCCACATCCGTCCAACCGCTCTCACATTTATGGTCTGTAGGCTCCTCGGAAATCTCTATTCAAGATGAACAAAATCAATATATTATTTGTTCGTTCCCTGACCTCCAATATCTCCTCTTTCTCCATCCTCCAAAGTTACTTCAATTTTTTTATTACTTTTTTTTTCCCCCTGTGGAAAGTGCTAAAGTTAGGAACCAATGAGGCATCCTAGATTTCCCCTTTCTTTTATGTAGTATGCCAAACTGTCACATCCTGTAAGTTTTACTCTGTAAATGTTTCTCAAACTTACCCTCACACTAAATGCCTATTTGAATTAAATCAGCATTTTACCATCCTTAATCTGAAATGTTTCAAGAGCTTTCTAATTGTCATCTGTCCCCCTCATAGCTTAGCCTTCCCCAAACTCTGATCTGTATCGATGCTAGTATAATTTTTCTAAAATAAAAACATGACATCAGCTCTCCACCCCATGTTGAGCTTACAGCTCTCTACCTACTGAAAACTCTCACAGTATTCCCATTAATAATGATACGAAATCTTAGTTCCTTTGTATGAATTACAAGGCACCCCCCCCCCCATTAACTAGCCCGTTATTTTTGCTGGAAATGTTTTCCTTTTTTCTTTCTTTTTCTTTTTTGCACTGCAAATTCCAGCAATACTGAAGAACTTGCCATGCCTCTAACACTGTATGTTTTATTCATCTATTGATGCTGTTCTCTCTGTTAGAATCCTTTATCCTGCATCCCTCCCTCCCATCTGCTTGACAAATTCTATCAGCTTTATATGTTCTCCAAAGCTTTCATTGTGTGCTCTGACAATTAATAATCTTCACGTCGCCCAGACACTTTTATCACTGAACTTCGCACCTTGCCTTGTATTCTTTTGCTTCTCATTTATGGAGTTTTAATTATCTGTTTGCTTAGTAGATTGTGAGGTCCTGAAGGTAGGGACTGTGTTATCTTCATCTTAACATCCCGATAAACAAGAATAATGTAGTGTCTCAGCAAATATTTGTCAAACGTTTGAACTGATGATGGTGTCTGGGGATAAAAGAGCCATTAGCAAACGTGACTAACTGAAGAGCCTCATTTTCTTAGTTTGAAGCAAACTCAGTACACTTAGGGTTAGTCTTTTTTGGGATGTTCTTAAAAATTACTTTTAAGCAATGTTTATTAATTATGGTAAAAACACATAACATAAAATATATTATGTTAACAGGTGAAAAATGCAGTTCAGTAGTATTAAGTATATGAGGTCTGACAATTAAGTTCATGAACTCATCTTTGAACAAGTGCAGCACACCTCATTTCTGAATATCTCCGTGGCCACCTTTGAAGTCTCCCCTTGGCCCTCTGGGGACTGCAGGGATGTTCAGCAAGGAGGTGGGCAGCAATTTTTGTAGGATGGGTTCATGAACTTAATTGTCTGGTCTCGTATTCACATTGGTGTGAAACAAATCTCCAGGAATTTTTCATCTTGCAAAGATGAAACTCTATACCCATTGTTATCTACAAACAAACAAACAAAAAACACAAAACAAATCACAAGGTTTATACTTTGGAAAAAGGAAAGATTTATTTCTTGTGAAGAGTTTTCAACCTGAAGCGGCGATTCTGACAGGCTGGGGACACTGCTCCAGCCGCAGATAGGAAGTGTTTCAAAGGCAAGATCAAAGAAAGGAACAGGATTTTATACTGACTGAGTGGGGGAGGGATTGTAAATATGCACATATTTAATAAGCTCCAGCAGTCATGCATATGAATGAAAAGAAAACATGCATTCACGTCTTCCTGAAACCAGGAACCTTTATGTCTTCTCCATCCATCATGGCTGGGAACTCAGTTGTCAGGTTTTTCTGGGGTTCCTGTGGCCAAGACAAGATCCATTCCCTTAGTGGGCACTGAGGATTTTACCTTGACTTCACACCATCACACAACTCTTGCCCCCTCCTCCCTGTCAGTCCTTCGTAACCACCATTCTACTTTCTGTTTCTGTGAGTTAGACTAATTGGATAAGTGGAATCTACAGTATTTGCTATTTTTTTGCAGTTTTTTTGGCTGGGGCTGGATTTGAACCCACCACCTCCGGCATATGGGGCCGGCGCCCTACTCCTTTGAGCCACAGGCGTGGCCCACACAGTATTTGCTTCTTCGTGGGTGACTTCACTTGGCAATGTCCTTAAGGTTCATCTGGGTTGTAGCATGGGTCAGGGTTTTCCTGTTATTTAAAGCTGAATAATATCTCGTTGTGTGTATCTACCACATTGTGTTCATCCGTTCATCTCTTCATGGACATTGAGAATAGAACTACTGGGTACCTGTGTGTGCAAACGTCTCCCAGACCCAGATGGATTCTTTTTGTTATATGTGCAGAAGTGAGATCACTGGAAGATTGGGTAGTTCTATGTTCAATATTTTTGAGGAACCTCCATACTATTTTCCATAGCAATTTTACCATTTTATAATTCCACTGAGAGTGCACAATTTATGCACATCTTTGATTATTATTTTCAGGTTTTTGTAGTAGCCATTCTAATAGGTATAAAGAGATATGTTGTAGTTTTCATTAGCATTTCTCTGATGATTAGTAGTGCTGAGCACCTTTTAAAATCCTTGTTGGACATTTATTTGTATGTCATTCTTGGGAAAAGGTCTATTCAAGGTCTTTGCCTGTTTTCTAATTGCTTTATTTAATTTTGTTGTTGTTTGGAATTCTTTAGGCCTCCTCGGTGTTAACATTTTATCAAAAATGTGATTTGCAAATATTTTCTCCCATAGAGTATGTTGCCTTCTTACTTAAAGGTAATCTTGCTACTATTCACAATGATTCTCATAATGTTCATAAAACATATACACCATGTAGATTTTAACAGACCCAGTTTTGCCGGGAACAGTGCCCCTTCAGACGTGTTTGGAGATACTGTATCACACTGTGCTTCCTCAGATGATGAGACTGTAAGCTCAGCTTCTCTCACTTTCATTGAAGCTTTAAAAAAATGCTGCTCTGGGCGGCGCCTGTGGCTCAAACGAGTAGGACGCCAGCCCCATATGCGCAGGTAGCGGGTTCAAACCTGGCCCCCGCCAAAAAATAAAAATAAAAATAAATAAAGCTTCCTTCCTTGAATAAGAAAAATTAAAAAAAATGCTGCTCACTGTAGCACTTAGAGAGGATTGACTATACAACTTGGGTTTTGATATTTAAAAAAAAATATGCATGGAGGTGAAGAAGGGAAGAGGGACATTTTGAAATGGTGACTTGAGATATTGACATCCATGGGATTTATATCCAAGCTTTGCAGAAGCTGAGGCCCTGCAGGGTGGGAAGAGTGGAGGAAGAAATATTTCCGTCCCCCATATATAATATTTTTCTAAATCCTATCAAGGTAGTTGGTGCTATTTCTACTTGGAACTATTGTCACTCTGATTTCTACAAAGTAATCCGATTTCGTTAGTTAAACTAACTTCCCTACTTTCCTCTGCGCCTCACCCCTCCTTGTGGGGGAGGGGGCTCCTCTCTGATCTGTCTTCCAGGCCCTCAAGTGGGCTCCTCTCTGATCTGCATCTTCTCCTGCTCTACTAAACCAGTGTTCTGTCCAGCTTCATATTTGGCTTTTGGTCCTGGTCTTGTAACCAGGACCCTTTCTATCTTCCTCTTCTTAGGTGGATTCTCAAATTTAGAAATGGATCTGTCCTCCTCACTTCTCCCATGTACTTTCTGCAGAGAGGGGTGCAGGCAGGGCTCTGTCTGTCATCTTCTCACTTGCCTTTAGGATTCCCACTTGTAGCCATGAGGTTCCAACCAGGGAAACACAAGTCACTGTGTGTAGCCAGGGGGTAAAGGGCTTCACAAAGAAATAAAGGTTTACACAAATGAAGGGAGATGGAAAAGTAAAGGTCAAAGATGTTGCTGCTGACACTCAGGAAAGCCCTCATGGAGACCTCACCCAAAATTCGGAAGCAGGTGTTTTTAAGTGCTTCCTAAAGAACAATGGCGATTTGGTGGCGCCTGTGGCTCAAGGAATAGGGCGCTGGCCCCATATACTAGAGATGGCAGGTTCAAAACTGGCCCCTGGCCAAAAAAAAAAGAGTGGCAGTTCTAAAGGTCTGGTAATCTAGGACCAACTGTGTCAGTGGGCAACAGCAGAGCCTGTGTTTCTCGGGAACTCAGCAGGAGCCCCGTGCAGCCTGAACGTCCCTCTAGCAGTGAGTGGTTCTCAACGTGTGGGTTGCGACCCCCAGGGACTGTATGAAAGGGTTGCAGCATTAGGAAGTTTGAGAACCACTGCTAGAGAAAAAAGGCTTCTCTGGTCTGTGTTCCACATCCCAGGCAAGTTCTTCTTATAGGCAAACTCAAGTGAATTCTGTATAGGCAAGGCAGGTCTGGAAATGTATTTGCAATTCCTTGGACTCAGAACTACCAGGTCCTGAGAAGGGTGTGGTAGCAATGCTGAGTTGTCAGCAGACAACCTGGACTATCATTTCTTCTTCACTCTCTTACACTGCAGATTTCCTGGAAGCATTTTGCCTGTACCATGACAGCATACATAATTTTATATAGATCAAAATTTCATTTGAGCTCAAATCTATGTGGGGTGGAAATATTATACCCTGGAAAGAAAAGATTTTTAAAATCCCAGTCAAAAGGCTATGCTGTTTTTAGCACATTGGGGTGGTAATTCACAGTCTAAGCACCAGAGTAACAGAGTGGATGTAAGGAATTAGGTCCAGGTGTCTGGAATTGGGTTACAAACAGAGTGAGGAAGATAGGAAATTTATCCAGAGTGCTGAGAGCGTATTTAGGCAGCTTTAAAGTTTTGTATTGGTTTCACCTTAAACTATTTCCACTTAACCCTTTATCTGAAGGTAGTGACATTTATCCTGTGTTTTCTAGTGATGCTGGTTCATATTAGGGTGTGTATCTGTGCTTGTGTGTTTGTGTGGGTGTGTGTGTCCTGGCTCCCTAATGAGCTATTAATAGAAGGGGTCTTGATAACAGGAACCGACCATGTTTTCCGTCTCTCTCTGGATCAGTCTAACCTGGTGGAGTGAGTCGCCCCTTGCAGGTTCTCAGTGTAAGCTGCTTGATTGATGACCCTGTATTTCTTTAGTGTTTAGACTTTCCCACTGAATGTGTGTGTGTTAGGGCCCACTGGAGTGTCACACTGAGAAAAATGGATGTCATAAAACAGTCTAAAATAGCAATGTAGCTGAATTGACAGTGAATGCCTTGAAAAATGTGCGATAAATTTCCTCTTGAAGAACATATATCAAGTGTGGTGTGTGCTTTTGTGAAATGTAAAAAGTAAGAAGCAGCCTCCTAAAAATGCTCTTGCATTTCTGAAGTTCCAGGAATATGTAGGCATCAGAACCTAGAAAATGTGTTGAACCAAATACAACGATTTTGAAAAACTTCCCTTCAAAGTACTGCAATAACAATAGAAAATTGAACAACAATCACCAAAGGAAAAAGGAGTGATGGGAGCTCAACATTTCAGATACTTGGGGAATTAGAGATGGTGAAGTCTGTGCTGCTGTAACATTGCAAAATACCCGATGGCTTAGACATGGTGACAGCCGAGAGGGAGACGCCCAGACAGACACAGGTGTTTCTGCCCATCAAGTAGTTTAAGGAACCAGGCAGGTTCCTCCCAGCTTGTTGCTCTGCCATTCCCAGCATGCATGGTTGAAGCTGGTTTGCTACTCCTTATGGCTTCTGGCCTAAAAGAAAACCCCAAAAAGCTAAGTGAAAAAATTCTCATTAATAGCGTGATATAGAAGCTGCACGTGTCCATCCAATCACATTTCCGTCAGTGAATACTGAGATATTTTTTATCCTGTGAGAATAAGTGTAGGGATGATGTCAAGATCTAGAAGATGTCTCCTTCCATCTTTTCTCTCAGGATTCCTTGAATATATTGAGCATTATTTGTGAATTTGATGTCTGTTTCATTCATAGTCTACATTTTGCAGGCAATATATTGCACTCTGTTCTCTAATTTTGTGTACCTATAAAAGGAAGCTCACAAAGACATCTTGTACCATATACTTCTTCTTCTTATGCTTCCCTGAAAGCAAATGATTTTGATAATTATATCGTCTCTTTTCTGTCTCTTTCATCTTTAAATTTATTTTTATTTTACTTTAAAAAAGAACAATTTTACTGGCATGAAGCCTGTATAGGGACATTAATTTTGCTATGACTAGTAGTTAATGGTCAAATATACTGATTATTCCATCTTTAGTTTTTTGTTAATGTATTGTTTACGTGCAGGAAGGAATAACAATATTTAATAGTTTAGTTGACATATTTATAGATGTGTCCTGAATTCTGGTATCTAGAATATTTTAAGTAATTGAATATGTTTTTTTTTCCTGTTAAATAAATCTGAATTCATAACTACGGATGAATTATGTATTTAAAGCACAGACGTTGAATTTTTTGGTATCTTAAATAATATTGGGTGGTAACTCATACCACACATAGAATACCATAAAAGATCTGATGAGTATTTTAAAATAGGTACATGTATTTTAAATTGTAGAGACTTTTTAGTCGATCCTGAAACGCTTGGCAATGAGTCTGAGGGACTTCTAGGTTAAACACACGATGACAAATAACTTCAGAATCTAAGTGAAAATAAGGGAGAGGGTTTGTCTTCCAGGATGTGATTGGCTCTTAATTATCCTTATTGCATCAGGTGAAGCTTCAAAGAGTAATGGGAAAAGTTAAAGAAGTGTCAGCTGGCTCACAGCAGGGACGTTTACAACTCCCTGAGCACGGCCCTAGGAGGTTGCGGGCAGCTGAGCAAGACTGCTGGGCCAGGGGCACTGCAGAATGGATGCTCCCTGGGGAAGTAACATGAGCCGATCCCTGGTTCCCTATCAGGTTCTGGATAACTAAGCATAATTGAGCTTCATCGCAGAGTTTCCTTCGTTTCCTGTTAGGTGGGGCTAAGTGGCTGAGATGTTTGAGAAATAGTCATACTAAAAAGAAGAAGGCAAACCTCTACAGACGTGCCACTCCAGGTGGAAGTTGTTTTTGACAAAGGCAGGCTGAAGGAAAGCTAATTGGCAGGATTCAGGATTTGAGAAAATGTCTACAGCCTCTGAAAGAATCAAATGGAGCCCTCAGTGCAGCCAATAATTTGATCAATGTCTAAACGGAAGAGCACTCTTTCATGAACGAAACCTGCTCAGAAACAGGCTCATGAGTCAGGAAGGATGAGGCTGTCCTTATACAGTTTTATAATGTCAAGATTGGGGTAGTTTTGATCTCCATGGAAGCCCCAAAGTCTGATCCATAAAATGGCACACATTTAGAATGTATTTGAGTATCCAACTTTATTCTGAAGTATTGTTGCTTTGAGACATTTTATTTCAGACTGCCTACTTTACAGAGTCTAGATAACAAGAGACAAAAAGCTTTTGCATTAAATATGACGTTTGCAAATGAATCAGGCCTTTTAGCATGGCTCATTGAGTTCATGGTTTTATTAAAGATGGATAAGTTTTAAAAGAAGAGCTAACTTTCACTACTGCTTATCAACTTGACCTTAGGCGTGGTAGGGCCAAGTTTTTCTGTTGCCCAGAAGTGAATTACTAGAATTAAATATTTCAGGCATGTCAAATTCCATGCAATATTATGTATGACATTTATTTAAGTTTCTAGAGGTCAAATCTCTATTTTCCCCTCCATTTGTGCCTACTGATATCCCGTTTCTCAAGACTTTTTGCAAATTATTTCTGTTCCACTATTGAAAAGGAAAAATTACTATGTGCTATCAACATGTGGAGTTTTACTGATTGTTAAAACAAAACAAAACATTTCTGCCCTTGTAGCAGATACTGACCATGCCTTGAGCATGTTGCTGTGGGTCTCACTATTTTTATGTGTAATACACAATCGCCCCACTTCCTACAGCCTGAGTGGTTTTCCCTTCTCTTCCTTAGCACCTTGAGCCTAATGAGTCTCTGAACACAACAGGCAGAAGCATCTGAGATATTATCATATCCCAGGAGGAATTCTCAAGCTATGACTAGAGGGAGTTGATGTATAAATACTTCAACACTTTCTCCCTGGGAGGGATAACTCCGAGACTTTTATTTCTGCTATGTGGTCTCTCTGCTGTTCCAGAACACTAATCTCCAGTCACCTATCATGGCGTGTGGTCTGATAACTCATCCTTGGTCGGCTTTGTCCCTTCTCTCACTTTCTTACTTCCCTACTGGCATTTTCTGGCATTACCACCTCAGTCTCAGATGAAACATCTTTCACTTGAATCCTCATCTCAAATCTTGGGGAAAGGGAGAAGACAGTCTAAGATTCCACTGTAGTAGAGGAAAAGGCAGATAAAGTCACTTGATGGGAGATAATTCTCTGCTGGTTTCTCTCCTTGTAAATGTTTTAGTAGGTCCTCTGACTCGGTTCCAGACTATGATTTCAGCTGTACTTTGCACAGATGATAGGCCTGGCCTTGTGTCTTCCTCTGGAGCAGACAGAGGTTTGATAGGATGATATCTTTGTTTGAGGCAAAGGTCAGCTGTGTTCACTTCCCTTTAGGAAAGACTCAGGTTCCTTAACTCAGGGTTCTTTTTCTGTAATTCAGCTCACTTTGTGGGAGGCGCCACTTAGTTCTCTGTACCTCACCGTGAAGTAGTGAAGGCTGATAAGCTAGTTACTCCCACTACTCTGAGTAATAGAGTTCTTTCTGTCTGATGCAGGACACTCATGTCTTTAGCCAGCATCCTCAAAACTGGGCCAGCTATCATGTTGGCTTATAAATAAGTGAGTCCGTCCTCAAACCCTCCACAGTTTCGACTCATCTCTATAAGAAGGCATCAAAATGTGGTCAGTGTTGGGTTGGGAATTGGAGAAAGTGCTTTACAGCTGTGAGTAAACTCTGGTGGGTGTGGAAGAAGTCAAGGTTGAGAAGACTTCATGATAGGCCATATGAAGCAAGCTGTCAAGGACAGCTTGGCAAGAGCACTTGAAAGTTACATATTCTTTGCTGGAAACCACATGAGGAAGTAGAAGCGCAGGGGGCATTTAGGCAATATGGAGAACATGAGTACGTGGGCGTTCATATGCCTTACTGAAAAGACCGGATTTCATAAATCTTTCCTCATCCCACCAACTTGATGTGGTATTATGTCTCTTTGAATCTCAGGAACATTTTACATTTAATGTTCTTATACATATGTGCTATATGATATCTAAGAGTAAGCTAGTCCCTATGTCAGAAGAATGGCAGTGCCATGTAACTAGTGACCTATTTACCATGTTATGGGGACAGTTGCAGGGTCATCTAATTATGGGAAGTTGCCATCTAACATAAAAATTTTAGTCTTACCCTGACAGAATAAAGTTAACTATATTGTAATTTCATTTGAAAGTATCATACATAAATTACTAATCTAAATTTCACTATTTGTAATTAATATTGGTAATTACTGTTAGGCATTTTATTTTTCAATCTAGAAGGATTTACCCAGTATTCTTATATTTTAAAATCCCCTTTTTGTGCTGTTTCATCATTTAATTTTCTATAAAAAAGTACAGCAAAATATTTAAATGAGCCATTAATTTCTAAAGATCTAGTGGTATAAACTATGTTAGGCAATGCTTAAGTAAAAGTTTATAAGTTTATACAGTTTTATGTTCCCTCTCCTAAAAAATGACAGCTATTTTTTAACAGATTTTCTTAGCAGGAGAGGTGTAGTGGCTCACGCCTGTAATCCCAGCACTCTGGGAGGCTGAGGCAGGTGGATTGCTTGAGCTCAGGAGTTTGAGACCAGCCTGATGAAGTGTGAGACCCCATCTTTAAAAGTAAGTAAGTAAATAAATAAATAAATAATAAAACTAGCTGGGCATTGTGGTAGTTACCTATAATTCCAGCTACTTGGTAGGCTGAGGCAAGAGGATTGCTTGAGCCCAAGAGTTTGAGAGTTTGAGGTTGCTGTGAACTATGATACCATGGCACTGTACCAGAGGTGACAAAGTGACACTCTGTCTCAAAAAAAAAAAAAAAAAAAAGATTGTCTTAGGAAGTATCTTTTGATATCTTCCCACTAGGGAAGAGAAAAGTGGGTATCATTTTATTTTGTTACAGGACTTTGGAGACATGTAATAACATGGCATGGTACGTACCCGTACCGCCATCTACTTGGGAGGTGTAGACGGGAGGATTGTCCAAGCCCGGGAGTCTGAGGTTGCAGTGAGCTATGATGATACTGCTCTGCTGATAATCTAGTTCAGGTGACAGAGAGAGACTCTGTCAAAAAAAACCCCAAAACATGGACAATCGCCCCTATATCTTTAGGCCTTCATTCTGAAGGCTTTCATGTACACAGTGAATAAATTGATAAAGCTTTTCTCAAGAAAAAAGAATTTATGTTTTAAAAATCATTTATTTAGTCATCCAATTTGTAACAAATAATAAGTACCATGGATGTGCAGAGTAACATAGCAACTAGTGAGTGGAAAAATCATGTTTGTATAAAAACATTATGTCAAAGTGGCATTGGGACACCATGGTTCACTGGCCAGATCCAGCCTGCTGCCCTATTTTTGTAACTAAAGTTTCCCCGGAGCACAGTTGCACCCGTTCATTTGCGTGTTGTCTATGCTACCTTACCATGGCCGTGATATAATTGAGTATTTGTGGCAGAGACTGTACGGCCCACAAGAACTAAAATATTTATTATGTGGCATTTTACAGAAAAAGTTCCCTTACCCTTGATACGGAATTTTGCTTCAGTGTGGAAAAAATACAAATGGCTGATAGAGCTATCATCCATATATTTAATTAGATTATCCAACCAGGAAAAGTACTTTTTAATTTTGGATATTAAAAAAATTTAATACCTGGTAGGCTTACAAAGGGAATAAAAAAAGCTTCAAGTAATGAAAATCTAAAATTTACAGTCCTGAGTAATGTTGGAGTCATTTCTTGTTAGTCTGTCACTAGCGTCTTCCTATTAATTCGGTGGCAATAACCCAAGCGGGAGCTTTTCCGCTGTGCTGTTTCCAGCATCTGGTGAATTCCCAGGAGGGTGATAATGAAGCAATCAGCTGTGCCCCATCCACCATCCAGCAGCAGGTAAGAGAAAGTGTCTGATTTCACTGGAAAATTCATCACTACCTGGGATTGTTATGAAATTTAAAATAAACTCTGTTTTATATTCCCACTTTTACTTATAATTTACATTTCAATTACCTTACCTGGCTTTTTCCCAGAATTAAAAAAAAAAAAAGCACAACTCGTCAATGATTTGCTTCAAGATATTAACAAAACCCTACGGGCTTAGCTATTCTTCTTTGCTGAATTTCTAGTTGAAGACACAAGACAAGCAGTAAGGTGTTATTGGTTTGAGAGTTTGGTCTCAATCAGGGGTGGCCCTTGCGGCGAGATGTTCCAGCTCGGGGTCCGCTGTGACCCTGCACAGGCAGACCAGGCAGCCACAGATTCATTAGAGCTCAGCGGAAAGAAGGTTTTCCACCTGCTCCCCAAATGCTTCCCTCCAGCGCTTTTCCCGCAGGTTGTGCAAGACGCACATTACTCATTCGCTGGGCTCATCCTCTAACCCCTCCATGAGCATGAACACGAAAACTGGCAGTGAGAACAAATTAAGCCCAAATAAACCATGAACACTTTGGGTGTCTCAATGAATCAGATGAATTAGTCTTCACCTGAGGTGAAAGATAAATCTTAAAGATGAAAGAGGTGATCCAACCTCCTGGTTATGGTACTGTGGGAAGACTCACCCTGTGTTTGGCGTCACCTTGATGAGCTGTGAAAGCAGAAGGCTTTGTTTGGGCATCAGGGACTCGCACTGGAGTTTAGAGGCACCGGCCACACGGAGGGAACCAGTACGTGAGAGACAAGGAGCTTTGCTTTGCTTGTTTTTCATAACTAACATTGCACAGGGACTTCAGTGGGGACACAGACACTTCGGAATTCGGCGGGCGGTGGCAAAGGCATTAAGAATGTGTCTTTGCAAATCCAAACGATCATGCTATCTTACAAGTCTCTGAAGTTTCAAACACCTGCATGCACGCGTTGTTGGTAGCCTTTCCTTCAGATACACTGAACTATGATGAATTTCAATAAAAAGATGACTTAGTTTTGTATCTTTTGTTTTATAAGAACCATTCACTATGAAGTGGTTATTCCCAAAGATTTCCAGTATGTAATGTCTAGTGTGAAAGACTTCGACCCCTGATTTACAGTTAGACTGGGGACCAATTACTTTTCTTTTAATCTGGATATTTAGTCTTTTTAAAAATTATTATTATTAAATAATAGCTGGGTATATTAGTGCAATCAAGGGGTACAATGTGCTGGTTTCATATACAGTCTGAACTATTTTCATCAAACTGTTTAACATAGCCTTCATGGCATTTTCTTAGTTACTGTATGAAGACATTTGTATTCTGCATATGTAAGATTCGCCTGTACCCTTCTAAGATGCACCGTAGGTGTGGCCCCACCAATTACCCTCCCTCCACCCCAACCTTGCCACTCCTGTCTGCTCCCTTGCCCCTTTCCCCATATTCTTGTGCTATAGTTGGGTTATAGCCTTCATATGACAGCTATAAATTAGCTTCATAGTAGGGCTGGGTACATTGGATACTTTTTCTTCCATTCTTGGGATACTTTGCTAAGAAGAATATGTTCCAGCTCCATCCATGTAAACATGAAAGATATTGAGTCTTAACAGCTCTAGCTCATCTATTGTTATGTGAAAGAGATAGTTGTAGTTGGCTATGGTGAACCATGTTACTGAGTTTAAGTTCTAATAATTGATGCACATCTTCAATCTGCAAAAATTGAAAATACAATGGAATCATTAGTTCGGTTACTTTTTCATAGAGTGTAGGGGTGAAGGCCTTCACCATGGAAGGTTCACTAAAAATCAACTTATGAAAAGGCAAATTAACAAGAGAAAAGGAGCACAGATTTATCACCACTGTGCTCATTTGGAGAATCACAAGTGATCACCCAGTTTCCCAATGTGGTACAGAGACTTATGTACCCCTCTTATCCTGCTTCTTGGGAGAAGGAAGATGGGGAAGTGTGGATGATTTTAGGGCGGTAGTAAATGGCTCTTAGGGGAATTCAATAGACTTGAGATATACAAAATGGGGGTAAAGTCTTTTGGGACTGTAGAGTGGACAATAGCTTCTGACAAAAGTCTATCTAGGTTTATTGACAGACTTTTTAGTCTTTTTTCCTGTGATATGGTTCAGTTAATGAAAACTCAAGGAAGGGGCCAAAAGTAATTGTTTTCATTTTTGGTAGCTCTATAAATTTTATTCCATGCTTTAGAAGAGAGAGAGGATTGAGGATGGGGTTTGGGAAAGAAAAAATTATACTCCTGGGTAGGGCTGTCCTGTCTTTATGTATTTGTAAATAGAAGAAAAGTCTTTTCTAGTATCTGGTGACTTCTAAGTCCTTTAATTTAAATTACTCATTATACCAGGGTACCGTATTTGGGGATAAAGTTCCCTATACTCCTCAGTGAGAATAAGCCATTTGCAATACTCTAAATAAATACTATTTACCACTATCACCACACATCGGTCTCATTATTTCCTGGAAGAAATTTTTAAATTGTTTCCATTTCACATATGAAAGTAAATTTCTGATATGTCATTGTTATTTGCTCATCTAAAAACTTTCAGATATAAGTCTTTATTTTTCCTTTGGCCATTCGCTACTCAAAGTATAGAATTCCTTTAAATTCAAGTTCTCTATTTGAATCCTTGGTTCTGCTGCATTCCCGTAACCTTGACTTCAGGGTGGTGTTCCAGGAGATAAAAGGAAAATCTTTTACTGTATGCTGTTCTCTGTTCATTGTGTTCTTTTAAGGTGTGCAAGGCCATCCTCACTTTGAGAATGCAAGGAAAAGTTTTATGACTCCAAACAAGCGTGGCCCTCTGGTTAGGACTGAAAAATGAATGAAAAAAAATTGTGGAATGTTTTTAAGATTTACTTACTGAATGGAATAACCAGGGTTATTTAGCATCTCCCCTTTAAAAAAAAATGAGCCAGACTTACGGATCTTTTGAGACTTAAAGATCACTTGTCTAATGCTTTCAATCTTCCCTCACGCTGACTTAGTGCAAGTTATCTCACGATTCTCACACTTTAGTCCGACCACACGGCTGTGAGTGGACTCTTTTGACGCTACATTTCCACTTGTGATTTGGAATCTTCTTTCACTACCACTGTGTCTCCATCACACACACTGACTCCTGCACTCCTGGTGGTGCAGTAATCTACTTATTTGCCAAATCTCAGGGTCAATTTTTCTTCTCTCGAGCCCTTCCAGGGTCCACGAGCTGATGCAAATGTTTCTTCTCTGTTGCTGTTAAGTGTCTAGGCGCTACGAACTCTGTTTACGGTGGTGTTATTAACACTTTGCTCCCCACCTGTTCTCTATGTGTCTGGAAGGCAGGGACCTCTCATGCTTTATCACATTTGTATCCACAGCACAAATTACAGTGCATATCACAGAGTGGGCTCTTGTTGAGGTGATAGAGAAGGAATATAGGAACCAGGAGGGAAAAGACCTTGCTATGATTTTTTGGCAATAGAGGTCTTATGGATGTATTTGTCCCAGCTTATTAACTTCTCTGATCTTAATTTTCATTCTAGCAATTTCAGTGACTCCTGTCAAGAATTATGTGTGTGTATACACACAAGTGCAAAAGTGCGACCAATACTGTAACTCAATTTGTTAAGGAAATAGCTGTAACATTGTCATGAAACATAAGCATCACAGTTTTATATAGGGCAAAAGGCAATTTGGAAGCTTTCAGTGATACATTTCTAATAAAAGCCACTGTGATCATTCCTACAAGATGAGGAGACTTTCTCTCTTGGCCTTTTTATTCTGACCTGAGGGTTCATCATATCTGATAAAAGGGATAGAAGAGCGGACTTTGAAATAATCCCAGCTAAGAGATGTTAGGAGATGAACAGTGGACCACGTCCTGAACGGGAGGTTAATTGCTCAAACGCAAAACATCCTGGGGGAAAATGCTGCTCAGAGATATGATCTTTCAACCCTGGGGTGTTAAAATCCCAGTTCTTGTCATCAGATATTCTAATTACATGCTCTGTGAAGGAACTTCTTTATGGAGAAGAATTTGAAATCCTCTAATTAGCTACAATTTAAAAAGCAAATAAAATTGAAATGTCAAAGGTCAGTACAAATAAAAGCAAGAATACACTGAGCCTGGAATGAAAGGGAAGCAGGAATCAGAGAGAATTGGAGTCTGCAAAAAGAGCTAATTAGCAAAGTTCAGTCTTTAACTAAGATAGCAATTATAAATAAAAATATAATAAACAGAGCTTCATGGTTGTGATGGATTAAAAAAGCATAACATTGTGTTTTAACAAGCACTCTCAACATCCTCAAAATTCTTGATTATAGTGGAATTAGAAAGCTGAATCACTGCGCTTGTATCCATAAATATAAGTTTTGTTTCAAAATACTTTGATTTTTAAAAACATGCTTATTGTTTGTCGAGTTTTGCAATATGGTAGTATAGATTATTTTCATGATGGAAAATCTTACAGATTCTAAATCATTATCACCCTTGGCATTTCTTTAAACTGGCTGGCAGGATTCCTATTTCATCTTTTCCCAGTTCGATTCCTCTCTTCCTTCTCAAAATATATGTCTGCCTAGTCTCCATCATGAAGATGAATTAATTCTTACTCTACTTTCGAGGTTTTTAAAGGAAGAAAACATAGATAATTTCCAAATATAGGTAACAGCTTCCTCACTAGACTCCTTATATGCTGATTCACACTTGCTCTCTGGCAGCTGGAGCTTTGTGAAAACGCTATCAGATCACTGGAACTTCATGGAAAAGCCTTGAGAAGTTCTGCCCCTGACTTTAGCACACACACCAACGACTGGCTCCTTCAGTTGCCAGTCTGCCCAAGCCGCTGTTAGCCATTGCCTATCTGAGGAGGCTTCTCCCCTGCTTTCCAAGTCCTTACTTGCTCTGCATCATCCGTGCTCCTCATGACAGCTGCCGTGACAAGGAGCCATAGCCTCCCTGCGTTTCATATTTCATCGTGACGCATGACCTCAACTCCTATTCCCCCATAGTTGGTCAAACCACGTTGCCCTCCCACTTCCCCCAAATGCCCAACGCCCCAGGCCTCAGGGCCTTTGCATTGGTCCTTCCTGTGCCTTGGAACAGCTTTTCACAAACATCCTCATACCTTGTTCCTCCATTTTCTTCACTTTTCTGCTTAAATATCCCTTTGAGCACAAGGACTTCCTCTGCCACCTTGTAGGAAGTCACAGAATCTCCCATCTCCAACCTGGTGCTCCCTCTGTCTTTACCTGTCTTATTTTTCTCCCATTCATTCATTCTTGCCTAGTAGTTTTTACACACACACACGTATATGTGTGGATATATTATTTTTTTTTCTTTTGCCCTTTCCATAAAAGCAGTTCTTGGTAAATAGTATGCTTGATAAATTTTTGAGTGAAATAAAGATGCTATAAATTTGATTCTTTTTTTGTTCTTTCTGACTTATTTATTTTTACTCCCCCCAATTTTTTTCCCTAAGTTTTCTAAACACTATGAAAAGTCACAACTCTCTTGCATCTAGAGCAGTCATGACATCTCCTGTAGTCCCACAGAGGAAGGACCATTGCTGTCCTATCCCACGCTCTGTCATCAATGCTTATCACAAAGCCTGGGTTACTTTAGGTCCTCAGTATTTCATGACTAAATGACTATATTTTGTTGACAATACTGTGGAATAATTCATGATTTTTTTTTGAGACAGAATCTCACTCTGTCACCCTGAGTAGAGTGCGGTATCATCATAGCTCATAGCTCTAATACTTGGGCTCAAAAGATCTTCTTGCCCCAGCCTCCCAAGTAGCTGGGAATACAGGTGCCCACCACAACACCCAGCTAGTTTTTCCATTTATAGTAGAGACAGGGTCTTGCTCTTGCTGAGGCCAGTCTCGAACCCTTGAGCTCAAGCAATCCACCTGCCTCAGCCTTCCAAAGTGCTAGGATTACAGGCATAAGCCATCACACCTGACCATGATATATTTTCTTATAAAATAAATAAGTTACAGAAGTATATGCATGACATAATAAAATATTCGTATAATAAAATTAGAAACCAGAAGCCATTCTCCATGATCACATACATTTAATATGTTTGTATAGAGAAAGTAAGAATATGTACCTATCAGCTATTAGTTTTACATGAGTAAGTGAAGGCAATGGGGAGACCAATGATTATATTTCAGACTTTTCTGAAATTTTGAGCCATAATAGGCAGATACTCTGTAGTTTAAGTGGCTGAAAAATTGGCTCTATATTTGTAAGGCTAACAAATACACAACTTGAAATAACTTATAAAAGCGTATTTATTTTTGCATTATTTCCTTTCTCAAAGTGTTTCAAAGATAAAATGATAAAATTAAGGGTATTGACAATACAGAAAATAGGTAACAAAAAATGCCAAATGTAAATCAGTATGTGCATCTGTGGAAATTTAGTAAAAAATAAAATGGGAAATGAAAAGGTATTTTATAGGCTTTGAATAGCAAGTATGTTCTGTTTCCCTTTCAGTACAAAATGAGAAAATTGCCTAATTAAGTAGCTCCCTCTACCCTTCTGTACCTTGATGTTCCGGAAAACTCTAGATACTTTCAAACCTCACCTTAAGTGGTTTTGGGGGGAATATTTCCCTGACTTTGGTAGGAATAATTATGTATTCATTCTGTGTGTTCCCATTTAATTTCCCATATCATATTACATAGGATATATAACTATATATATGCTACATGACTATATGTACTACACACAGGGTGGCCATCAAGTTCATGTGCAATTTAAAATCATGTTAAATAGTTTAATGAAAATATTTTAGATTGTCTATAAAGTCAGCATATTGTGCCCCATGATTGCACCAATGTACACTATTATGATTTAATAAAAATTAAAAAAAAAAACGATAACTATAAAACTGAAAAAAAAATTAATAGTTACTATTTTAAATTGTATGCAAACTTGATGTCCCCCCTGTCAGTGTGTCCTATATACTGACATGGTCCAACAGAATATTGTAATTATGTTCATGCGTATTTCCAGTAGATTTTAACTCCTTGAGATCAAAAACCACTGTCATTTTATTTCTATATTCCCAAATTCTAATACAGTGCCTGGCAGGAGGACCTGCTTAGTGTCCAGTAAATGACAGCGTGCTGTGTGGGATCTGGCTCGGTAGGAAGGTGCACTTGAACTACTTGAGCACATTGGATTTGTACTGAGGTCAAATTCTCTACATGTTCTAATTACAGCAGAGAACAAAGAGGAAAATCTGTAGGTTGTTACTCTGAATGCTGGGACCAGTTCTCCCTGGGATGGGCTGGAAGCCTGTTTTAATTCTTCATCTTTGCCACTGTGGCTTCAACTTTCCACACTGATTTCACTGCATCCAGTTCAATGCCAACAATCTTCTTTTAAAAAGGCATGAAAATCATCAGCGGGGTTTGATAGTCTCATCTACATGAATTTTTATCCATATGAATTTTCTTTGTAAGCACTCTCACATGATATAAAAATAAATTTTTCATCCGTATTTAAAAAAACTCCAAACACAAGCGAGGAAGTGAATCTGTGGGTTTGGGGTGGGTGCTAAATTCTCAGCAGTCTCCTTCACATATTTCTGAGATGTCCAAACTGCTGATGGACTTTTAAATCCCCCAGAGCATGATTACATAGTAAAATTAATGGTAGAACATATTTTGGCTTTGACATGATATAGAAGGAAAAACTCTATTGCATAGCATATCTCAAAACAGGATGGAGCACTCATGATTATTAATTTGCTCATTCAATAAATATTAATTGAATGTTTATTATATAGTAGGCAATAGTCTAATCTCAGACACAATAGAGAGTAAAGTAGACATAATCCTTGTTCTCAAGCAGTTTATATTATAGAGTATAGAAGTCAAAATAAAGAAATAGCTATAGCTTATGTGGGATCAATCTATAAAGAAAAACAAAGCATAGCTGGTGGATAGAGTGATGAGGTAGGGGCTGAGAGAGATTGTTATGTGTAATGTAATAGGAGGCTGTTACAGATTTGGAAGTATTGTTTTGGTGGGGCAAAGGGTCAGGTTATAAGGAAAAGCTGTGGGGTGGGGGTGGGGAGTGCCCTGGCAAAGGGTCAGGTTATAAGGTAAATCTGTGGGGTGGGGGTGGGGAGTGCCCTCTTTTAATTAAGTCCAAAGAGTTAGTTCATAAATGAGTCATTTATATAATAAATATGTGAATTGTAATTGTCGTATTCTTTAGGCGTTAATGTGTTGTGCTCAAATTCCCAGATATTAGGGCCAAATACTTGGCATAGGAAAAATAAGAAGCTCTTCATTTTAGGTTACAAAGAGCCAAACTCATCTGTCCTAGTCAGGGTTTGGCTAAGAAACAGAACCAACAGAATATGTATAGATATTCAAGAGGGGATTTCATACGGCTCACATGATTATGGAGGCCAAGAAGTCTCATTCTGTGCCGCCTGAAAATGGAAGAACTGAAAAGGGAGGGATGGAATTTAGTCCAAGTCTGAGGGCTTGAGGTTTAGGGATGCTGATAGTGTGACAAGGAAGTTATGTCAAATGGGAACCTAAACACGATCGATTCCAAAAAAAGATGAATTTAGGATTAGGAAACATCCTCATTTATAGATGGAAATGATTCATACGGGACACACCTTAGTATCAATATGTCTGCCAAATATGTGTAGATCTAAGATACTAGTAACTTAGTTCTTCTTGCTTTTGATTATAAAATCAAATATGTAGCTGTACCTTTTTTATGTTGGAAACAATTACAATGTAAAAGTACCCTCATATTTAGATAGTACTTCAGAATTTTTAAAGCAAAATTTAATCTTCATAATAGCTCTGCATAGTAGCTATTTTTTTCCAGTGGGAAAAAACTGAATAAAAAAAAAATCACACATTAAACATAGGGTTTGATTTTCCTGTTGGCAACTATGCCAGAAGACATGATTTGCTCATGTTAATTCCTAAACATACAGCTCTGTAGGAACAGAAACAAGAATGAGTTGATGGAATACTTGAAATTAAAATTAGCAGATTAATATTCATTCAATATTTGACATGTGCTATTACTAGCCCGAGGACTTTACATGGTTTCTTTTATTTAATTATCATAGAAACTTGAATAGTTAGCAACTGTTATTATCACACTTACTTAAGACCTCCTTCTGAGGTTTAACAAGGTTTATGCTTGAAAAATACTGACTTCTTAGACAGTAATGGGGCTGAGATTTGAATACAGATGTGGTTTGGTTCTTAAGCCCATGCTGTGGCCTTCTGCCTAGAATAAAAAGTGAGAAAAATAATATAGGAACTTCACCGACTTTACACTTGAACTTTGCCTGACAAAGTTTAACGATATATAACAGACAAGAATATACAAGCTACAAATCCAATCTTCGTCTTATTCTGTGAATACATACTTATCCTCTGACCCTCAATTAAACTATTCATTACACATGCTCCATTGCTCACAGAGACAATAAGCTTGGAGAAGGGAGGCTTTCAGTACAATTTGCAAAAGAGGTCTCTCCCCTGGGCAGAGGTAGGGTAGCATTATTGGTAGAAGAAATCTGGTTCCAGACAGTCTGCATTCAGATGCTAGCTCTAACAATTACTAATTGCATGATCCTTGGAAAATTTCTTAACCTCTTTTAAAAGAGCTTCAGTCTCTTTTTCTGAAGACAGGAATAAAATCAGTACCTATGTCATAGGATTGTGACAAAGGTAGATCAGTTACTTTAGTGCAGTGTTAGCTCTGTAATAAGCAAAACCATTAAAATTGCTACTATGGAAAACAGTATAGAGATTTCTCAAAGAACAGAAAGGAGACCTACTATCTCATCCCAAAGTCCCACCACTGAGTATCTACCCAAAGGAAAATAAGTCATTGTATTTTAAAAAACTCAACAAAACAACAACAACACCAAAAACGACACCTGCTCTGGAATGTTTATTGAGAACAACTCTCAATTGCAAAGACATTAAATCAACCCAACTGTCCATCATTTCATGAGTGGATTTAAAAATGTGGTATATATGTACCATGGAGTACTACTCAGCCATAAAAAATGAATTAATGTCTTTGGCAGCAACTTGTATGGAACTGGAGACCATTATTCTCATGGAAGTATCTCAAGAATGGAAAAACAAGCCCCACATGTACTCTGATAATTCTGAACTAACTGATGGACATACATGAGCACAGAAAGAAGTAAAAATATTTGGAAATCAAGAGAGGGAGTCGGAAAGAGGGAGAAGTAAAAGCCTCCCTAACAGGTACATAAATACTGTCAGCTGATGGGTACATTTGCAGCCCTGAACGAAGGGCAGTGACTGAGGACTTGGTTCCCCAAAACCCTCTCAACCTCCCTCTATGAGGGGAAGTCCTTCCACACTGTGTCTGGAGAACAAACATCCCCTTACAAAAAATCTCTACTCAATGAAAGGACCTGGGCCAGATTTCCTTTATGGGACACCTGGTATCTTTACTACGTACTTCACGAACTGTCAGAGGCACCAGGTTCCGAGCTAGAATTACATCCCAAAGTATGAGTCATAGACTGTTAGTACAAGGCCTGGCCAAGAAGGAAACACACGTGACAAGAAGGAATATTGCCAGCATGCATTGTCATGGGGGCTTTTTACCACCTGGCTTAAAGGTGCTTAGAAACTGAGAATCCCACATTGATTCTCCTACCCCTGGACTAAAACTTATTAGATAGAAAAGGACGAGGAGACGTCCTTGGACATGTTTCCATGTTCCATCAAGGCAATAAGCCAAAAGCAATACCATGTCCCTTAGAGAAAGGAAGAAATTATTGCCATTTGCAAAAGCTTTAAAGATGCAGGGTTGTGCTTCCTACCACATCCCAATTTTAAATTGCTTATTTGGTTACAGCAAAAGCCAGATGGATTAGGGAGAATGACAGGAAATTATTGCAAACTCAATCAGATGGTGTTATCAATTGTAGCGGGTTTCTGGATGTGCTGTCTGTATTCTAGCAATTGACAGCCTCTGGCACCTGTTACTCAGCTCTTGATCTAGCAGATGCTGCTTCTCCATTGTTTTCAGTAAAGAGAGCAGAAGGGGTTTGCTTACCTTAACTGAACAGTCTCAGAGCTGTGCCGGCTCTTCTCCCAGTCATAATACAATCCAGAAATATCTTGATTATTTTGAAATACCACTGAACGTTTAGCTTTTTTTTTTTTCTGTAGAAACAGAGTCTTACTTTATGGCCCTCGGTGGACTGCCATGGCATCACACAGCTCACAGAAACCTCCAGCTTCTGGACTTAAGTGATTCTCTTGCCTCAGCCTCCCGAGTAGCTGAACATTTAGCTTTTTAAAAACATTAAACTAATTAGACCTAGTGAGTGGGAAGTCGCATAGAGGATGGTTTAGAAAGACTCATGCCAGGAGATGCAAGATAAATTTTGCAAAGTTTCAGAGGATTTTCCTCATTGGTAAAGTTTCTAAGGGGTTCAACTGGTTTTGGACACATCATTATATCTTCCTAAGGGAAGGGACAAATCATCACTGAACCAGGGGTTAACTCATCTACCAAAACGTGCACATTGCTTTCTAAAGTGGAAGTGGTAAAAGGGAGATGGGGTCCTATCAGGTCTGAAAGGCACAAGTGAATTTCCAAAGCAGGTGCCTCAGATGCTCATGGTGCTTAATTATCCCACTGTAGCTTTGAGGGGGTGCCCATAACCTGGTAATGGTCAACTAATGAAATCATGTGGTAAGTTGGTACCAGGTAAGATCGAGAAGCAGCAGAATTACAGTCTCACTCAGGTTGACCCTGTAAGACATTGTGAAGAGAGCCCCATGGGCAGAGCTTCAAGTGGTACAGTGGTCCACTTTCTTAGAGAGACAAGTGTCCTGCTGATCAGGAGTTAATTGGCTCCACAAAGATGAGGAAGGAATAAGATTGAAAAGTTGGTGACAAGGGCATCTGTGAGTAAGACGTATATATATTTGGAAAGGGGAACAGGGTGTATAAATATTTGCATCCTACCAAAATGCCTCCGAGAAGATACTGACCAAAAAAAGAAGGGAAAAACATAATGACTTGTGTAATTTCATATATTTATTTAGAATTGGTATCTTGCTCTGTCACCAGGCTGAAATATAGTGGCATGATCATAGCTCCCTTAACCTTGAACTCTTGGGCTCAAGTAAAGCATCCTTCTGTCTCAGCCTCTCAAATAGCTGGGACTACAGGTGCACACCACTACACCTGGCAAAGATTTTCATTTTCAGGTTTAAGAAATAGGGTCTTACTATATTGGGTAGGCTGGGCTTGAGCTCCTAGCCTCAGGTAATCCTCCACCCACTTACCTCCCTGGAGAGGCGGGGATTACAGAGCAACTGAAATTGTAGGCATAAGCTTTATTTTCTTATCTTGTTTCTCATCTTCTTGAGAGTGGGCTGGAAACAAAACCGTTACTTCATCAGCTTTTGGGTCAGTTATATGAAGAACCAAAACTGGCCAGGGAGCAGTTTCAACTTTGAATTTAGCAGGACCGTGAATATGTTCTTTAGTTAAATATGCACATGTGTGCACACACACACTCGTACACACACAAACACTCTCTCTGTGCACCCTTAAAGCAAGAGAACCTCCAAGCTACTGAGCCCAGAGCTTCGGGCTAAGCAGCAAATTTCCTCCTGGGTTCATAATGAGAAGCGTGTCCACTATTTTCCCTCCAGGCCTAAGTGCTATTTCCTGGGATGACTAATCCTACTTATTAGGGGGAGATCAGGTTCCTGCTAATGAGTAGGAAGAAAGAGGACTTTGACTAGATCACATGGGACTCACTGCGCACTTTGAAACGCTGCTCTGCCTACGGGTCTAGGCAAGACAATAGACCCATAAATTTAACTGGAGCATATTGTTTTATAATTTGAATTTCCAAAAATGGCCAGTTAAGATTTATTCAAAGAAGATTTGAGGTATCCATGCTGGATTGGGATGCTGGGCCAGCATAGTTCCCCTTGGAGGGCCCTGGTTTTCGTCTTCTTTAAGGACAATCCTACATATTCCCTCGAGCCACTGAAATCAAAGCTCTGATAAATCCTCTTGAGGTTGGAAAAAGTGACCAGAACTCCCTGCTTTGGAATGAACTGCCTCTTTACTACAGTCTTACTAAAACCTGAAGATTTTGAAGAGATCTCTCATAACCTCTCACAGCAAAATGGTATGGCTGGGGCTTTGTCTCCTGCTGCTAAAACCCTCCCCAAAGCAAGGGAAGATGGTCATCATCTATCACAAAATGCCATAGATTGGGTAATGTATAAATAATAGATATTTATTTCTTATGGTTCTGGGAGTTGGAAATCAAGGGACCAGTAGGACAAGTGTCTGGGGTAGATGGATACCTGCTTCCAAGAAGGTGTGATGAGGCTGCATTTTCCAGAGGGGAGGCACTCTGTGTCCCTGTGGAGTGGAAGGAAAGGAAGGACAGGAGAGGGCTCCTTCCACTTGGAGCCCTCTCATAAGGGTGCTAATCCCACCATGAGGATGGAGCCCTTGTGACTCAATCACCTCCCAGAAGTCACATCTCTTAACGCTGTTGCTTTGAGGATTACGCTTCTTCTTTGGAGAAGACAGCATCATTAAAACCCTAGCTGTCATGCCACCTGTTCTGCACAACAACCCACCATTCATCAATGTGCGTGCACCCCGGGGCACCGGAGGACAGAAATGGTTTCAGCACCTGCTGCCTTACATCCTGCACTGTTCTCTCCCCCATCCTTCCTCCCCCTCACCCCCCACATTCATCACAGGACAAGCTCAAGGGCTCATCGCTTTCCCCATGGTGATTCTATCAAGCTGACTTATTTCTTCTCAGACACCAGGTCCATTCTGAAAGGATTTCCCGACTTCGAATTTTAGAAATGAGGGATTTGAAACTTCTTTTCCTGGTGTGCCTGGAGTTCCTTATTCAAACAGGCCTGCCTACCCCTCAGTGAACTTACTCATATTGGGTCAATATCTTCTCCCTTAAAGAAGACAAAGTATTCTTAAGTCATAGGTCAGGCTTCCCTGGATAATTCTGCTTTGTCTTCCTAATATTGATTTGTTTGGGGTGAAAATATTGATGTTTTAAACTACATTTTTAAATTATAAAACGCAGCGCTAGTCTCTAAGAAAGAGTCTTTGTGAAAGACAAATGGGGAATCTAGCAAATTGCTCATTATAATCCATGAAGCAGTGGATATGGAGCAGTAAAGACAAAATAATGCCCGTTACTATTAGTTGAGATAGATTACAATCAACTGCTTTAATATTGATCAAACATATCTAATATACCATTAGCATTTTCAGAATCATGCACTAATGTTTTAAAATGCCATTGATCAAGGGTGTTAATTAAGTGTTGAAAATGTAAGCATATTGTTTTGTCAAAACCAAACAGTGATTTTACTGATGTTATAAGCTCTTAATGGTAGTGCCCATGTTCTGTTAGGGAACTTTTATTAGAAAGGATAATTTGCTGGTAACATGACTTCCTACATATATCAATCAACAATGCCATTATTTTATGGAAATGGGGCTTTATGAAGATCACTGAACAAATTTATACTAAGCCAAAAGGTATTTTGGGCATCAAATTCTCTTATACTGGGACTCCAGCTCATGGGCTGGTATAACAGGACACACCTGATCTTTGGTGTTTGCTGGCTGGATTTGAAATCTGAAAAGTAGGAGCAAAGAGCATAGGGAACAGTGGTTTCCATTTAAAGATCTTCCTATGAACTATTTTTAAGTGTTGCTATTAGCTAACAGTAAATAATTACTAATAGATGCTAAAGTATTTGGTTTAGAATCTTCTTAGTTGTTGTTTCAGAATATTAATTTGCTACCTTTTCTGCTATAACTGGCTGATGCATTCTTTAGAAAACACATGGAAAAATGCAAAAAAAAGCTTGAGTCAAAAGACTAGACTAAGTCTAGGTGATATAAAGACTGGACATTTATTTTTAGTGTGGAATGCAGTAAGGTGAAGGAATGCTATAAGATTGCTAGTTAAATTACCTACAGGTCAAATCTCTAAATGCACCTATGCTTTGAGTAGGATTAGACTATATCTTCCTTACCATTTACATTAGTATCTCTCCTCTCATAGTTTTATTTTAATTTTGATAATATCAGCCCTGATTTGGAATCTCATTTTAGTTTTGCTGTTCAGCTATAAATTGTTATTAATTAAAATCTTTCTTTTATAAATATTTGCTATATTAGCTGTATAGAGAGATTCTAACTGGATGAATTGTTAGCATTAAAAACTATTGAAATATGCATATATAAGTGTATTTAAAATATGCAATTGAATATATTTTAAAAGCCTGTATAATAATATTTAGCCTATATAATAATCTTTTTTATTGTTGAGGATTCATTGAGTGTACAAAGAACCAGGTTACATTGATTACATTTGTTGGGTAAAGTCCCTCTTATAATTATGTCCCGCCCCCAAAAGGTGTGTTACACATTGTGACCCCTCCGCCTCCCTCCGTCCTTTCCTCTTTCTGCTCTCTCCTTCCCCCACCCCCCACCGTGTACTGGGTCATTAATTGTCCTCATATCAGAATTGGTACATGAGATTCTTGCCTCTCCATTCTTGTTATACTTTACTAAGAGTAATGTGTTCCACTTCCATCTAGGTTAATACAACAGATGAAAAGTCTCCCTCTTTTTTGATGGCTGAATAGAATTCCATGGTATGCATATACCACACTTAGTCAATCCATTCCTGGGTTGGGGGGCATTTAGGCTGTTTCCACATTTTGGCGATTGTAAATTGAGCTGCAATAAACAGTCTAGGGCAAGTGTCTTTGTGGTAAAAGGATGTTTTTCTTCTGGGTAGATACCCAGTAATGGGATTGCAGGATCAAATGGGAGGTCTAGCTTGAGTTCTTTGAGGGTTCTCCATACTTCCTTCCAAAAAGGATGTATTAATTTGCACTCCCACCAGCAGTTCCCATCTCTCCACATCCATGCCAGCACCTGCAGCTTTGAGATTTTGTGATGAGGGCCATTCTCTTGTGATGTAGGTGGGGTTCTATAATATCTCAGGGTGGTTTTAATTTGCATTTCTCTAATAATTAGGGATGATGAGCACTTTTCATATGTTTGTTAGTCATTCATTTGTCTTCTATAGAGAAATTTCTATTCAAGGCCATAGTGATCAAAACTACATGGTATTGGCACAAAAATAGAGACATAGACATTTGGAACCGACTAGAAAACCAAGAGATGAAACTAACATCTTACAGCCATGTAATCTTTGATAAACCAAACAAGAACATGCACTGGGGGAAAGAATTCCTATTCAATAAATGGTGCTGAGAGAACTGGATGTCCACATGTAGAAGACTGAAACTGGACCCATGCCTTTCTCCATCCACAGCCTGTATAATATTTTTAAAAGCTTTGGTTTTATAATTTTAGAAAATTTAATAAATAATGTTTTGATATTTTATTAACTATTCCCCCCAAAAAACTTTGGACAAAGTTAATAAAATATATTTTTAGGTCATATGTGTGTGTGTGTATATTAAGCCATATATTTATATATTTTTAAATATATGTATATAGATACAGATTAAGGTCAGACATTATTTTTATGATACACAGGAACAAAAGCAGAATTGAGAATGATATTTACACACATGTTATGTTACAGGACTAAATCTCCAGCTGTTGGTATTAAGTGAATGGTCTCATTCAGAGAGAAATCACCTGTCATTATGAAATATGTTTGCTTTCCTTTTTTTCTAGCAAGAAATGTGAGGAAATTTGTTTGAATTACCAGTGCAATTCATAAACAGACAAACCAAATGATATTTTGGAGATGGAAGCTATCACTTTCATAAGTGACATTGGTTTTTAGGAAAAAAGCTGTGTAATGTTTTAATGTAAATGGGACAGTCAACTTTCCTTTGCATTCTAATTGATCAACGGATTGACCATCACAAGCCATCTGGTAACATGGTGCATAAACATTTTTTCTTTTTGTTATTCTATTTCCCTACTTCCTTCATGATTGTCACATAATAAATGCACACACACAACACACACATGTGCACAGTATATCCTTATATCAACTAGCTAAGAAAAAATAAGCAATGATTTAACCAAGTATAGGTTAATGTAGACAACCATTACATTCTTCTACATATAAAAGCAGAAATTTCAATGAGACCCAGACCGATGTATGACTCATAGTCTTTCACTGGAGTAGAAGAGGACCTAGAAAATTGTGTTTGTCTTTAGCTTATGTATTCATTTCCTTAATAATTTTATACATGATTCATTATGTCTAAAGGAAAAGTGTTTCATTTTTCAAGATATATTCAGTTCTTTTTCTGTGAGCATCATTTCAAAATATCTAAGCAACACTGTGATATTTGTTTTCCCCCAATTTTAGCATGTTTATAAATATTTAAATCCACAAACTTTTATAAGCACAATATTTAAATCATTGGCTGATTCTTGTTATCTAGAGGCAATAAAATATCACATGTACTTGTGAAATTATAGTAATAACGGGACTTATATTTGGGGGAAATTACACTACTTTATAGAAAACACAGTTTTAGAGACATAAATCATTCACATTTTATTTAAACCTTTTTTCACATCTCTTTTGAAATGGAATTAGTTGTTACCATTATTCCCTTTAGCTTATATTCTTATGTGGACTTACTCTATATAAATCTCTTAATTATGAAATGATTTTATTTAAAGAAAGATAAGAATAAATTATTTTAAACCTAAATAACAAAACCTAAATATGTAAATTAAAAACTCTTGAAATTTAAGGTATTAGAAATCTAAAACCTTAAATTTCTTGAAAGAAAGAGATCTTTACCTTTTATTTAGCAATCCCTTCCCTCAAATAAAATTTATATGTATGATATATCTCAAAAGGTATGTGATTTAGTAATTAGATATTTGCAAGCATTATTACTGGAGTAGATCATTTATAGTATAAATAGAAGATTTTTCATAGGATGAAATTTTTCCGTGATACAACGTGGTAAGTTTATACAAAATCTTGGATGATCTCATTTATTAATGATAACAATGTACCATTGTACATTACCATTATATAATATTTTTCCAAAGAGAAATCTTAGCCAAACTCATAGATGTATTTTCAAAGTATACACGTAGGTCAATAGAGTAAAACCTATTTTTATGATTAAAATAAAATAAATTTCCAGATAATTGATCCTAAACTGTTTAAGTGAAATCTGAATATTATAAGGAAAGCAAAGAAGGGCTTCTGTCTGTGCATGGAACATGTAGGGCAACTCCACTGCTTTTTGTGCAGAATCAACATTAAAAAAACACATACTTCTGAGATATGTGAATTTATCTTTATTTTTCCCTCAGTCATAAATTTTAAAACTATGTAGCTGCACCTTATGTGTAAAGGTTATGCTTATTCCAGGATTCTTACATTCAGAAAACTTACAAAACGTTAAAAGCATTAGATGTTGGCAGGATAGTATTACCATAGCAATTTATATCCGGGGACAACTTCTCTGAATATTTGAATTTAAAAAAATCAAGCCAAAAAATACATGCAGGATTCCAGAAATTAGGGAGTGGTTATAGGAAGATTTGTTGTCCCTTTTATATAAAACTCTAAACTACTGATATTCCATTTAATCAAATTATTTGTTAACCATCTTAAAAAATGCTTACCTTGCCTTAGGTTGTGAATTACGGACCGGGCAAAAACTGAAATGAGATTGTTAAAATCTCCTAACCTAGTTAGAGAATCGACTATACCTATCAGCTGCTATAACCTAAGTGAGAGCCTAGGGGCTGTCGGCCCTTTCGTGCGGAGGAATCACGTGGAATGGTGTGTCTTAGAGTCTGGGGACACAGGCTGTACAGGGCAGATGACTGGCAATTCTGAGGGAAGGAATGTTACAAGCAGAAGTGCAGAATGAAGAGGTATCAGTTTTACTGGGAGTGAGGGGAAGAGATGGAGCAGGTGGGACACAAACCACTGAATGAAGCTGGGTGGTCGACTCTGTTAGATAACGTGCGAGAGAGTTTTAAGCTTTTGTCATTGAGCATTTGACAGTGGGAAGATATTAATGCTAAAAAAAAGAAAACTTAAAAATACTCAAGTCTTCAACAAAGACAATTGGTTGTAAGTGGAAAGATTTATGAGTAGATCAAAGTTTAAAGTTGGTCTAGCGAACTCCAGGATAGAATAAAGGAATTGAAAGATTTTAGAATTTAGAAGGGGATGCATAAAAAACAGGGAACCCAAGATGCCACTGGCAAATCCAACTATAGATTCTAGTTGGTTACTAGTCTTCTATGTTGGAAAAAATTGAACACTATGTCGAGGCTGGAAGTTAATGAATTTGGCATGGGACAGGTCGCGACTGATATATTTGGGAAATATGGCATTTTGATAGGCATGAGAAGTATCTGTCTTGATCTAGCAGAAGGAGGATATTGACTTGGGAGTCTCTATGTCATGGTAATGTGCGGAGAGGGAGCAGTGATGAGGGACAAAGGAAGCTGGACCCATGTGGGCACCCACAGCTCAGGCAGAGCTGGGGCGATGAGTTGGCTAATGGGGTCGTATGCCAATTATGACTCCACATACAAAGTACAAGTCCTTTAGGTCACCAGCCTGATTTTTTCTATGACTAATCTTATCTGTTTGACGTGAAGATTGATGATAACAACATATACAGTATTAATCGTACTAACAGATATGTTACATGCAAATAGCAAAGGAAATTCCTTAGCTTAAGAAATAAAGTCATTAATTAAGACTTACTGTTGAGAATTTTATGTTATTGAACATACATGCAAAAATCATCCAAGTAAGTGATGCTGCTATCGAATGTCTAAGCCATTAGACATTCTAGGGTGCTAAAATTAAACATTTAAGTTATATTCTTGCCAGGTGAATATTCTGAGGTATCTGGATATTTACAAACACAAACATTATAGATAGACATACCCACTCTCAATACAATAACAATACAGTGTGCCTAACTTTTACCCATCAAGTGATTAATTATTATATTTAGTTGAATTCCTATTTTTGTAGTCAATGGACTACTGGTATTATATACATTCAATTTTTCAGTTTTTAATTCCAGAGATGGATATTTATAGATTATATTTCTGTTAATAATCCGGCTGTTACGTTTATTATTATTTATTAATCTTTGGCTCTAGAGGTATAACCCCATCTCTGCTTGTTATTTAACATTGTATGGTATGTAATCATATATGATTTTATCCACTCACATACATGTGTACTAAGGAAATCATACATGTTTATCTTAGTCTTTTGAGGAATAGGTACTTTTATTTTATAAAATATAGTATCGGTTCATATAGTAACTTATCTAAATTGGAATATTTTGTTTAATCTAGCTGGTATTAGAAATTCAGTATAAGATGGTTTTTCTTAATAAACAACTTGATTGCAACAATGGACTCATGAAATAATTAAGGGTAAATATATTAATCAAAAGATCCCAAAAGGTGGCATAATTTTTATGGCTTCCTAAAGTTTTGCACAGGATGGAAAAGTTAAGGTTGAATCTTCTCATGTGGAGTGAGATTTTTCCCTAGTTTAGAAAGTCTCTGTAGTTTTCAGCAGGTGTATACACGTTTCCTTCGGTATACCAATTGCCTGTTCTAGTGCACAGACCATGTGCAAGCAATGGAAACAAAATAATCTCAACACACTTTTGTTGTGAGAGTCAGTGGAGGGAAATCAAATTCCAAAAAGGCTTTCTTAGCAGGGTTAAAGCCAATCTGAGATCTGCTCCTGCATAAATTCATGACGTGCCACACACATAACAAACCCCCCCAAAAAGTCCACAGTGAATTAAAAACTGATCTTATGAGGCATGCTTCCTTGATGAGTTAAGAAAGAGAATTAGTTGACAGCCAAGGCAGTGAAGAAGCTCAGATGTATTAAGGCTCAGGCCTTCCAGGTGCTCTGAGGGACAAATGGCTGCCAACCTGCTAAGAGGGGAGAGGGTTTATTTCACGTTTAAAGTAGCCTGAATCCCCCTGAAGGAGTGGGTAAAATAATCCTGAAATGTGATTTCCTGACTCCTAGTTCTAGGAAGTGTGTTTGATTTCTTGCCGTGGTCTTCTGACAGTATATGAATTTTCAACTGTGGAGCCACAGGAGAAGACCTTGGATGTGTCTGGTAATTCCTAAGAGCTCTCCCCAGGAGCCTCAAGTCCCTGCCGACCATGGCTGTAATTTCCTCAAGAGGCTGGAAGAGAAGGTGAGGTGTCATGCCCATTCTTCTTTGTTTTAAGAAGCATCCCCAAGGAAGGGCCATTGCAGTGGAGCCCCTGTGTCCCTGTAGAAGGTACTGTAGGGCTAAAGAAGGAGCACAACCAGGCAGTGGTGGTGTTCGGAAGCTTTCTGGCAACAATCAACACATATAAGTATTTGTCAAACTAATTAGAAATCCATTTTCTAATCATAGGAAACATATTAAGATCCTATTTTTTTCTTTCACTGACTAAGTCATATACAGAGAATGTGGGCTCATGAGGAATTGGCAAAAGAAAAAAAGCAAGGTGTACTAATTTGCACTGGGCCTGGGGGCAGTTTGGAGCCACGTGAGTGGGGCTGTATGTTGTAGTACTCAGCCATGTAAACGAGTGAAGGAATGTCTTTTGGAGTAACTTGGATGAAACTGGAGACCATTATCTTAAACACTGTACCCCAGGAAGGGAAAAGCAAATACCTCATGTACTCTCTAATAATTGGGAGCTGAACGATGGGCACGCAGGAGCACAAAGAGATGTAAAAGTCATTGGGGAAAAAAAAGGAGGGAGGAGGGAAGGGGAGAGGGGAAAAAACTTACCTGGTGGGCACAATGAACTCTATGCTGGTAGCAGGTACACGGGGCACAGTGAAAGCCCGGAGATAAGTATGCTGTAAGGTGCCCATGGGACAAAATTATTTGCATTCCCTTAATATTTTGAAATAAATAAAAGCAAGCTTTAGCACTTCTTTCTGTCTCTCTTAGCCCCTGCGGGGAAGAACAGGAAATATAACTACCCCACACTGCTCTTCAGCTGATTGTACAGAGGAGGGCCTGGGGGTCCGGAGGTCTTTTGGGGCAAGCTATGAGAGGAAGAGCCTTCTGGGAGGCTGGGCGCTCACCCAAATTCCTCAGGAATTAACAGGAGTGGCCAGGCATCGACGGGCTTTGTTTCCCATTCTTGGGCACTGTATTTGTCCTGTAAATGTATATTTCTGGAATCCAACTTTACGTTTTAAAGGGAGAATTGATATCTCATTTCCAATACCTACATTGTAATCACATTGCATAGCTAGAGGTATGTTTGAAGGCTACGGCTTTTGCTAATTTAATCATCTTTCTGGAGACCAGAAAAAATATCTCATAATGAAGGAATATTTCCTGGGGTAGCCAGGCCACAGAAGAGCGGCTTGGGAACTCCTAATGAGAACCCACACTGGTGACATTCCTGCTATATAGGGAGGAAGGGTCTTCTCAATTTTCTGGAGCTTCTATAAAGAAAATACTGTGCATAACTTAAGTAGATGTTTACTTTTTCACAGATTGGGAGGCTGGAGGTCCAAGATCAGGGTGACAGGATAGATAGATGGGTTCTGGTGGGGGCTGTCCTCCTAACGTCACGATGGCTGCCTTCTCCCCGTGGCTTATCCACTTTGAGTGGAGAGGAAGAGGCAGAGATCAAGCTCTCTTCTTATAAGACCGCCAGTCCATCATCTTTGCAATCTCATTTCACCCAGATTACCCCCTAAAGCCTTATCTCCAAATATATCAGCTTGGGGGTTAGACTTCAACATATACATTTGGGAAGACACAATTCAGTCCATGGCAATCTGGGAAAGGTATGCTCCAATTTATTGTTTTCCAACATTAGTTTCTAGAAAGATGAGAATGATTTTCAGAGTGCCAGTTTTTACAGCCATAGCTTACCATTCAATGTTATATTAAATCTGATAAGAGTCATAAGTATTTAGTCTCTATAAATATTATTTCTTTCTCTCTTTTTCTATATATATAAAAACACTACCTCTCAGAAAAGTTATTCTCATTTCATGCCAGCAGAAAATAGCAGTATTTATTTTCCTTAAAGAATATTTTTAAAGTAACCATAAGATACAGGTTCGGGTGCAACTAACCAAGTTGGAAAGACTGATTTGCAGGTGTTTCCACTCAGACGTCATCCGGGGTTTCTTCATAAAGTTTTCATAATGTTACTACCACTCATTACAATATAAGAAGTGCAGAAGTAAAAGATAAGTAAGTGTAGTTTATCCTCAATTTTTGACCAATAATTTTTTTTTTTTTACTACACATAGAGGGAGAAAGCTCTCCAGCATCTTACATGTAGGAGTGCCAATAATCCTGGAGTGGTCTAGATGACGCATTTTAGACAACTGATTTCAAATTGGGTGATTTAGGATGAAGTCTGGACTAGCCATGGCAGTATTTTTTGAGGCTGGTGTCACTCTCTTGCATTTTGTTCTTCATCAAATAGGGCTTAAGAAATCCTTGGGATGTATTACAAATTCTTAACCTGTGCCTGCCAATAGGAGGTTAGGAATATGGGTTGAGGTATGATACAGGCATGAAACTTCCCTCATGCTGTTTTTATCCAAATCAAAAATGGCAACTTACCATTGCTAATATCTTAACTGTTTTTTTTTTTTTTCATGTTGACTCCAGAGGGTGAAATACACTGTAAATCAGGGGACTGATGCAGTGTCAGTCTTAGGAGTCACACTCTGATAGCCGCTGTTTACATCCATCAGAAGGGCTTCTGATGCCAGGAGCAGAATTCCTATCTTGAAATTTGCAAAGGACAATGTAAACGTAAACTGAAGATGCGGAATCATATTTTCAAATAGTCAGGATTTGCTGTCACAGAGAAGAAAATTGCTTCTCAAAATGGTAAAATATAGATTATTAGAGACCTATCTGTCTCCATCAGCATTTATTGGAGAAAAGATCTAGGCATAGCTGAGCTGTGATGTGTACAAAGTAAAGTGCAGTAAAACAAAACAAAAGAAAATCTATTGTTTTCTAACTCCTTATCCTTTAGAGTATCTGAGAGACATTTCCCCTAGACGGTAGTCAGTGAATTGCTTCAAAATAGCTAAAGTAACTCTGCTTATTTGGCACTTTGGGGGTCCTTCGGTTGTAATTTAGCCAATTTGCAATTATCCTGAGACTAAAAGTTTTCCAGATGCAATTACCATACATTGCTGCTATTTACTTATTCCTATCTGTCTGCAATTTGTTCATTCTTTTTTCCTTTCTACCGGTAGCTCCGTGGGAAAGGATAGATATGAGGAAAGCAGACCCACCATCTACCAAAGAATGTTTTGTATAGTAACACTTAGGTACGTGCTGTGACTGTGAGAATGCTTTATGTTGGTAACCAGGGGACTCCATGGGGACGTTTCACACACTGACAAAAACGAGATTATAAACTTACATATTTAAGTAAAATGATCTTTGAAAAATTTTAAACCTCTGTTTTATGAACCTGTACTTTCTAATGCAGTAGCCAATAGCCACATACAACTACTTTAATGTTAATTTCTGTTAATTCAAATAAAATTTTTAATCTTGTGTCTTACCACATTTCAATTACAGAATAATATTTAGTGCTTACTACATATAAATATTATTTCTAAAAATACATATACTTGAAAAATACTAAGTCATAAAATATTCTCTCAGCTGTATCATTACAGAATATTTCCATCATCATGGAATGTTTTAATGAACGGTACTGTATAGATCAAAAATTGATCTCTAGACACAAAATTCTTATGAATTTTTTGACATAAATCTACATATGTGATTTGTGCACAGATGGCAAAAAGAAACAAAATATGTAAATTCATACAATTTCATCATTTGTTAAATTTTTTTTGTATAAATTTTATTTTTTGTTACTCTTCATGACCAACCAAAACTGACTAGTACTGCAGATTTCATAATCCCTTATGAGGGGGTTATGGTCAGGTGAGAAACCACTGAAAATCAGTGAAACTGCATTTTCAAATTAAGAACAGAGTGATATGCTTGTTGGGAGACATGGTGGAAAGAGTTTCCACAAGAAATGTCCTTCCAACTCTAAATAGTTGCACTGGAGAATGAGTGGTAAAAGCACATTTCTCCTCTACCCCACGGAAGCTGGTTAAGCCCAGCCTCTGCAGCCCCACCCTGAGGGATGTTGTCCTTGCTCTCAGTGGTGGGAATCGTCTCCTGTTGCTCTTGCCATGATTCCCCCATGGCACTGAAATGCTGCTGTGACTGTGATCGTGAGAATCATGATGCTCTGATTGTGTGCCAAGATGGAGGGCTGTGTCCCTGCTTTGTCAGGATCAACTGAAAACATTGCTGTGCTTTAAGAGAAGATGCAGCTGTGTGCCCAAAGTGGAGAGCCATGTCCCTGCTTTATCAGGGTCCACAGAAGCCTTACTGAGTAGCTCTGTAATAGAGGGAGCAGACAGCACTGCACTAGGCTTATGGAGACCTGGAGACCTGGAGCATTACACCAGGAAGTGAACAATTTCCAACTTTCTCTCCAAGTGTATCCTGCTTCCAGAGTGGGGGCTGAAAGTTGGGTTTCCCTTTAGCTGCAGTGCCTGGCCAAGAACCATCTCCCTCCACCAGCTCTTGCTTGATAGGTTTCCTTTTTCTTGCCAGAAGCTATTCCTTTCCTTACATATTTCCTAAGGACTCCCCTGGATTACTCTGAAATTGAATTGAGTTTACCCTCCCACACCACCAAAGGTTGCTTGTACCTGTGTTCTGATTAGACACAGAGTTCAGGTCTCTGCCTTCGCTCCTCAGACATTCAGGGAGCTCCCTGTGCTGGGGACCACTCTTCTGTGTCCAAGCCCCTGTTCCAGCTAAGGTAGCAGACGGACTTTTTATTTCTTTCTTGTAAACCATAATGTATAACTTTTGCAGTGAAGGGAACAGGCATTGACTCAATCCTACTGAATCATCTCTTCTAGGCCATGTAAATTTTTTCCCCTTGATTTCCAGTTTTGGAAGCACTATTTATGTGTAAATAACACCCTTTCTATCTCAATCTTCCATAATTAACCATCTTTTGTTAACTGTTCTAATAGACAACTGATGCATCTGAAAATAAATGATTAAATTACATTTCAGTTTCCAGGGTTGAAACAAGCATTGCAAAAGCTTTAAAGAATTTAATTTTATATTAGGGGCTAACTATAATCGATCCTACCCACCAGGTTTAAACTCTTAGGAAATGCACAAAAAAGAAAGCTAAAGATTATATACAATCTGAGACTCTGAAAAAATCTCTCTCATTGAGAGGCTTTCAAATGAAAGGTGTCATAGAAACATAAGAAGAAATTATTAATCTTTTGTATGTCTCTTAAAAACATATGAAACAGGTATATTTCTACTCTTTACCCTCTTAAACATCCAACTGATGTTGAAAAATTAAACATTTTATGTTTATATTTTAATTTTTATCTTACCTCATCTAAATTATTCATATATTCATGACAAGACAAAATACTTTTAGTATTTTTCTATTATCACAACCGCATTTATTATAAACTTGCTTCAGAAAGGTGAGTCCTTTCTGCCCAAAGGGAGAGATTTATGTTATTATTAGAATCAGACAATTTCCATTTGAACTATCAAGTTTCTATTCAAAAAAATTAGAAGACTTTCCAAAAATTAGAAGGACTTTTTGACTCCTTAATTTCTCAAAAAATTCTAGATAAATTCTAAAAAACAAAGACCATATGATTTTCTCAATAGATGCAGAAAAGGCTTTTGATAATATCCAGCATCCTTTCATGATCACAACACTTAAGAAAATAGGTATAGAAGGGAATTTTCTTAAACTGATAGAGGCCATCTACAGCAAATCCACAGCCAATATCATATTGAATGGAGTAAAATTGAAAACATTTCCACTCAGATCAGGAACCAGGCAAGGTTGCCCATTGTCTCCACTGCTTTTTAACA
>CAUYRH010097178.1:0-14073 GCA_963574655.1 Perodicticus potto
AGTCATGGAAGAAGCCCAAGTGCCCATCAATCCACAAATGGATTAATAAATTGTGGTACATGTATACCATGGAATATTATGCAGCCTTAAAGAAAGATGGAGACTTTACCTCTTTCATGTTTACATGGATGGAGCTGGAACACATTCTTCTTACCAAAGTATCTCAAGAATGGAAGAAAAAGTACCCAATGTATCAGCCCTACTATGAAGCTAATTTACAGCGTTCATATAAGGCTATAACCCAATTAGAGCACAAGACTATGGGGAAAGGTGCAATGGAGTGAAAAGGAGTGGGTGGGTGGGTGGAGAGAGGGTAAATGGTGGTATCACACTTATGGTGCATCTTTGAAGGGTACAGGTGAAACCTACTAAATGCAGAACACAAATGTTTTCATACAATAAACGAGAAAGTCCCATGAATGTTATGTCAAACAGTTGGATGAAAATATTTCAGATTGTATATGAAGCCAGCACATTGTACCCCATGATTGCACTAATGTACACAGCTATGATTTAATAAAAAATAAAAGAAAATAAAAAGAAAAAGAAAAAATAAACTTTCTGTTCCCTTCTATTTCCTTAAAAAAAAACAACAAAGAATAATTAATTCAAGTATTGTGGATTAACTCAGTTTTTAACGGCATTTTCTCACTAAGTACTACATTTTGTAAAATTGTTGTTCAGTGTCATACAATATGTATTTATTTTTCCTGACATTTAATTAGAACGAATTTAAAGCATACAGAGTAGAAAGAATTGTATAGTCAACACCCATATATCTGTGACTTACATTGTACAATTAATTTGTTTCCTCTCACTGCTATACAAATTGCCACAAACTGGATGGCTTAACCTACAGTTGTGGAGGTCAGAAGTCCAAAATGGGTTTCCACTGGGTTAAAAGCAAAATGTTGGTAAGTGCATCCCTTTAGTAGGCCTTGCTGGGCGCCTTAGGAGAGAATACATTTCCTTGACTTTTCCAACTTCCAGAGACCATCTGAGTTCCTTGGAGTTAGTTCACTTCCACTATCTTGAAATCTGCAGTTTAGTAGCTTCCACTCTTTCCAGATTCTGACCCTTGCTTCTCTTATCTCCCTTCTCTGACTCGTCTGCCTAATTCTTCCATATGTTAAGGACCCTTGTGATTATATTGGCCCAACAATAATCCTGAATAATCTCCCTAGTTTAAGATCCTTACATTAATAACATGTGCAACGTTTGCTGGGCCATGTAACAACATAGTCACAGCTTCCAGGGACTATGATGTGGATTTACTGGGGCCATTAGTCTATCCACATTGAGTCACTGTCCATCCCTCCTTCCATCCACCAATCCTTCCGAGTTTGGGAGTGCATTTCAAGGTAAATTACAAACTACTTATTCTTATTTTTTATTTTATATGAAGGGAATACACATGTTTTGTTTTCATGTTTTATTTTTGTACAGATTGGGTCAAAGGAGAGTGCCCTCACCCACACAGTGTGCACTGTACTGTACAGGTGTGAATTTACCTATCCTCTCCTCCCCCTTCTCCCAGCTTGATTTCCATTGATATTTACTTCCATATGGGCACTTACGTATTGATTGACTAGTTCCAACTTGGTCATAGAGAACAAGTATGTGTTTCTCCATTCTTGTGATATTTCATTTAGAAGAATGGTTTGCATTCTTAAAGACCACTATCTATTGAGTTCCAAATACTCTGTATCTCTAAAGCTCACTTGAGGAAGCATATATTTTACAAGTTCCTCACCTTTTTTTCTAGAAAGTTGTTTGTGTGAATGCTTCCACAGTTTTGCCACTTTATGCATGTGGTTTGATAATCTGCTTGGTATTTTAACACAGGGTATAATGATTTATAGATATTTTTAATGATTGTTATGACATTTGTAGTTCTTCTGCTGTTTTATATAAATATTTTGCCCTCAAGAAGCCTTCACTGAATGCTCCTCACAAAAAAGTTGATGATCAGAGACATAAAAACATTTTTCAAGGTAGGGTATATTATCCTTTTGGGCTGAATATAGCCCCCGTGTGACTCATTAGCCATATGTATCTATCTCAAGGCAAATCATTCATTAATAAATCATTGAAATAGAAACATAAAATGTTGACTAATTCAGTTATTGTATAGATGTATCTCTACAATATTATATCACTTTTGATGTGCAAGTTCACGTTATGACATCTAATGAACTAGAAATACCCATATTTCAACTCAAAAATTAATAGTCACAAGTGTAATAACATGTTAAGTAGCATAAATTGAGTAGTAATTATTTGCCAGACACTGTGAATTACTTAATGTTATCACCTGTATTCTATAGATGAAAGAAAAATGTGTGGCTGGGTTAAATAAAATATTCACATTCATATAGCTAATATATGGATAAACCAAGATTAAAACAATCCTTCTGAACACTCTGTCTGGTGCTCAAGTAGAGACATAAACCAGGAAAGTTATCTCATTTAGTCTGCAGGAAATGCAGAGAGGATTTTTAGGTATGGCAGTTTGGGACAGACCTAGGATAGACGTATCTACTCAAAAAAAGTGGAAAAGGAGAAAAGGGGGATAAAAGAGAGTTGTGAGAGTTGACACATCCCAAGCATTCCCAAAACCAATCATGGAAAATTCTAATACATCATAAGCCTGAAGATTACTGTCTTTGATTTGAGGCTTTTCCTTCCTGACTCACTGGGGCAGTGGTCCCATCTACCAGACCCACTGTGGCAAGAGTCCTACACCTGTGGCTCTGCAGGTCCCCTTCTGTGGCTGCCAGAGGACTTTACTCTTGCCGTTTTGCCCCCATAGCTCTGCTGGGTGTTGGTGCCACTCTTTGAAACTGAGATGGAGGCAGCCTTGTCCTGCCTCCCACCCCAGGCTGGAAATGTTTCTCCTGCTGTGTCCTCTGTGAGATGGTTGGTTGGTCTGTGGTTCACATCCCCATTAATCTTATCAAATGGTCAGTCTCTATACCCTTCTTGATCTTTTTCAAACACGCCTTCTCGTTTTTTTTATACTAAGGACCAGCTTATAAATTTCCAAATCTTTATGTTCTGGTTCTACTTTGCCTAACAATTCCATCTTCAATCCAGTTCTTTTCTGTAGCATTTTACTATGAGCAGTCAGAAAGAAGCAAGACACCATATCAAAACTTTGTTTAAAAATCTCAACTAATTTATAATTTAATCACTCACAAGTTATCCCTTCCACACAACCCTAGAAAAGAAACACAGTTCAACTAAATTCTTTCCACTTCATAACAAGGGTCGCTTTTCCTGATCTTTCAAATAATATATTACTCATTTCTACCTGAGACCTCAACAGAAAAGCCTTTACCTTCCATATTATCACCAAAATTCTATTGTCCAAAATTTGTGCATTCTCCATGACTACAGAAACCTTCTCTGTAGCTCTCCTTTTTTTTTCTTTTCCTTTTTGAGCACTTACCAAGTTTGCCTTTGTAAGAATCTTCATGGCAAAATCATCAATTCCTATAGCATGTATGTTAAAACTCTTCCAGTCTCTATCCCTTAAACAGTTCCAAAGCCTCTTTTACATTTTCAGCCATTTGTTTTGACAGCACCCTGCTTCTCCATACCATGTCTGTCTTAGTCTTTTGAACTGTTATATCAGTAGAATGGCTTGCTTAACCAACAGACATTTATTTCTCACAGTTCTGCGGGCTAAGAAATCTAAGATCAAGGTACAGCAGATCCAGTGTCTGGTCAGTGCCTTTTTCCTGATTTGCAGGTGACTGTGTTCTAGTTGTCTTCTCACATGGTGGTGGGCAGAGAGAGGGAGAGAAAGCAAACTCTCCCTCTCTATTGTAATAATGGCACTAAGTCCATTCATGAGGGTTTCACCCTCCTGACCTAATTATGTCCCAAAGGCCCAGCCTTCTAATACCATCACATTAACATTAGGATTTCAACATGTGAATTTGGGGATAGTGGCACAAATATTCATTACATTACACTTTGCACAGTGGTAACTTCTAAAGAAATTGTCAGAGCCAGTAGTAGAAATCAGAGCAGAGTTTTTCAGGTCAAAGAAACAGAATTTAAAAATTCAGAGTATTGTTTTTCAAGAGAGGATGATTCTCCTCTCCCCTATGGGAAATTTAGTAGTTTCTAGAGGCATTCTTTCCTGTTATAACTATGTGAGGTTGCTATTAGCCTCTAGATAGGCAGAGACCAGGGGTGCTGCCGTACAGCCTATAATGCACAGGACAGCCCTCACAACAAATGAAAAATGACTGTCCAAAATGTCAGTAGTGCTGAGGCTGAGAAATTTTAACCTAGCACAAGCACAAATGCCTAAAATAAGGCCTGCACAGGAGGCAAGTAATTTCAGGTAGCTAGAACAGAAAGATGTGGGGTACAGTAGAAAGAAACAGAGTGATGAGGCAGTTGCATGCCATGAACAGTTATATAGCTAAACTAAGGAGACTAGACTTTATCCTTCAAGTGAAGAAGAGCCAAGGGAGGATTTTTAATAGAAGGGTGGCATGAAACTCTGTATACCTTAGAAAAGATGTGGTTTATGCAAACCAAATAAGAGCATGCATATAAAAAGTTAATAAAGTTCTGTATAAATTTTAGGCATTATTATTATTTCACAGATGTCAGGCATCATCATTAAAATACGTTGACATCAAGTGTGATTTATTAGTTCAGTAAAATATCACAGCATAATTTGACAAGATCATGTACAAGTATTCTCATGATCTAATGTGTTGTTACTCCACCTCTGGATAGCTCAATCATTTTCTGTTTGATTTCTGTTAAGTGCCACTTGCTCACTTCGTAGTCATTTATATTTCTGACTCTCAATGTACACATTCCCATTATTCTAAGCTGGCTTTGCCCAGGTCTCCTTCTCAGAGGTTTATATTGCTTTCACATCCACAGAAGTACCTGTGAGGCTGCTCACTAAAGTAGACACAACTAGTTAATAAATCTGAAATACAAAAAAACCCAGTATTTTTCCATTTCTTTCTACTCATTCTCTTTGTTCTCCTTTTCCTTCCTTTTTTTTCTGGTTTTTTATCCCTCCCATAATTTAGTTAATGGCAATAGGAAAAAAATAAAAACAACAAGAAAGAAACCCTTACCAAAGTCTAATTAAAACATCTGATTATGTTACTCGTGAGGTATAATCATGAATAACTTTGAAGATAAACTCTGGCAGACTCTAAGACTGTCTTCCATGACTTTGCCTCCTAATATTTACAGCCTTGGGTAATTCTCTCTCTTTGAATTATCCCCTACTAATCAGGAGAATATGGGAATATCGAAAGACTGTCAGTTCTGTAATTAGATCACAAGAGATGGTGACTTTTGTCTTGCTAGTAGACTCTCTTGCTGGCTTTGAGAAAGCTCACAGTCACAGAGGAGTGGCCCATATGACAAGAGACTGAGAAACAAACTCCAGCCAATATCCAACAAGGACCTGAGGCCCCTACTCTGACAAATCTTGAAGAACTGCCAGTAGCTGAGTTAGGTGGATCCTTCATAGATGAACCTTTGGAAAGATCCAGCAGATAACTTGAATGCTAGTTTTTGGAAGACAGCAAAGTAGAAGACCAGCTAAGAGTTGGGAGCTAAGAGCTACAGAAACTGTTAGATAATAAATGTGCATTTTTTAAGCTGCTGAATGTTGAGATAATCTGTTATACACTGATAGATAAGTAATGAATGGCCCTTAGTCTATGTTCTGTCCAAAATTAAATTGTCTGTCTCATCAGTGACAGGCTCTGAGGACACAAGATGAAAAACTGTGTGAATTTTCAGTTGCAAAATCCAAAGAAAACTACATTTTACTATGAAATAAATGACTTCAATGGAGCCAAGAAACTCTATCTAAATATTTAGTTCTTACTAAAATATAAATGAGGAGCAAACTATTTTTTCCCATATTATGGACAGTCACCTTTGGATCTTTGGCTGTTATATAGAATTACAAAATAATACCACTATTGGAGTTCACATAGTCTTTGTTAGTTGGGGGTAATAGTAGTTGCTACAGCAGATCAAAACAAAATTACAACATAACACAATAGCCATTTATCTTGTTCATACAAAATTTAAAAATGGATGTTTCTGATCTGCATGAATCTCTCTTCAGCTTTAGATTAGAAATCCTGGGTTTTCAATTTTGAGATTGAGGAAAAATGGTGGAGAATTATCACGAGAAGAGTTAGTGAAGAGTCTGAAATTAGCTAGTATAATTTCTGCCAACATTTCTTTGGCCACATCTAACTTCAAGAGAGGCTAAGAAATATAGTGTAGGTGCCCAGTAGGAAGTATAAATGGATTTAATGATCAGCAAACCTGGCTCTGCCACACACTCTGACTCTTGTACTTTGCCAATGTGAAAAGAGAGGTTAAAGGACTGTTCAATAGACTTGATATTCATCCCACAGAAATGAGAGACATGGGGCTGGAATCCAGTTCCTTTAACTCCTTGTTTGCTGCTTTTCTGTCAGCAATTCTATATAGAAAGCATGTAGAATAATTTAGTATTTTTATAGAAATTTCTAAAGTTATTAAACATTTTGGCAGGCTATTATTAAAGGCCATTTGGATAGATTTAAATATGTGATTAATGAGCACATAATTACTTACCATGCCAGTTTAAAAGAAATAGACTATGTGTCTCCATTTGTGTTGAAAGGACAAATAAAATATAGCCTTTATCTAATCTTACATTAATGAAAATTAATTAATGGAAGTGCAGTTCAATTGCAAGAAAACTTTTAAAGGCACACGTGGGTTTCCTAGGTGCATCAACTTAATTAAAAATATGTAATTTCATTATCTTTTATTTTAACTAAATTTAAATGTTATGTTATTAGTTCAACAGCAATGGGATGGAAAAAAAAATACCATTGTGTCCCAAATGCGTTACGTTCATTCTAAGGTTCATTAACCTCTGCCTAGAGGAGTTATTTCAAAGAGGTCTATGTGACTATGAGGCTGGGATATTTAGTAGATTGAAGTTGGCCAAATAGAATAATGCTGTTTCTAAACCTAGTTTTCAATTCTTCTTTCACATTAGACTGGTCAGTAGTCAAAGCTTTAGTTAAACCAGTTCCCCAAACAAAGTTGGTTTTTGTTCATTTATTTTTTGAGCTGATTTCTTTGTTTTTGTTTCAGACTTACCTAAAAAATTTATATATTATTAAGCAGGATTTTTCCCTCTTAATTATAGACTTAAAATAGAATTATTTAGTTTCTTTCTCTTTTTTGATTTTATTTTTATGTATTAATTTATTTATTTTATTAAATCATAGCTGTGTACATTAATGCAATCATGGGGTACAATGTGCTGGCTTCATATACATCTGAAATATTTTCATCAAACTGGTTAAATAGGTTTAGAAACAGCATGATTCTATTTGGCCAACTTCAATCTACTAAATATCCCAGCCTCATAGTCAAATAGACCTCTTTGCAATAGCTTCTCTAGGCAGAGTTTAATAAACCTTAGAATGAACCTAACTCATTTGGGACACAATGGTATTTTTTTCCATCCCATTACTGTTGAACTAATAGCATTCATGGCATTTTCTTAGGTATTGTATTAAGACCTTCACACTCTGCATCCAGTAAGTATCACCTGTACCCTTCTAAGATGCAACTCAGGTGTGGTCCCACCAATTACCCCCCCACCCATCCTTCCTTCTCCCCTCCCCTCCCTTGCTCCTTTCCCATATTCTTGTGCTATAATTGGGTTATAGCCTTCATATGAAAGCTATAAATTAGTTTCATATTAGGGCTGAGTACATTGGATACTTTTTCTTCCATTCTTGAGATACTTTGCTAAGAAGAATATTTTCCAGCTCCATTCACGTAAACATGAAAGAGGCAAACTCTCCATCTTTCTTTAAGGCTGCATAATATTCCATGGTGTAATATACCACAATTTATTGATCCATTCATGGGTCTACCACAGTAGAGCTTTTTATTATATTCTTCAGAAGTTTTCTTCTGGCAGCTCACCACCTCCTGTGACCCTCAGGGTTTTCCAACACTTTAGCATCCTTATATCATGTGATCAATGCCACAAGAAACATATGAGAGTAATTCACATTAACTCAGTTTAAGAAGAAAGAAATTACAGAAATTTTGTGATATGGAACCAATTTTGGGATATTTAACACTCTTAAATGTGTTTGTGATTTATTTTTTCCTCATATGTTTGTCTATCATAAGGTTTATTTTGCCATCTCTCATGTAACCAGTAAAAGTTACAATTGTCTGTAGTGATGGAAGAGTAGGCATAGTGTATCATAATAGTATAGTTTAAGGAAATTTAAATAAATGAAATGCATAGTAAAGCTGAAATTCCTAAGTAATATAAAAGGACAAACTAAAAAAGTGAGGCACAATAGAAATGTAGCAGTTAAAATAAATAATAATAACAACAATGGTATGGGGAGGATCATAAACTCTCTATCATTTTAGGAATAGGCTAGCCTGAGGGGATAAATGTGAGATCAGGTGACAGTAACATAGGAGTTCTCTGGAGACAGCATTTCTAAAGCTCCACTGTATATATAGCTTGGAGTTGAATGAGTACTTGTTAGTATTCAGAAGTCGAAGAAAATATACTGAAAATAGAGACTAGAAAAATAAGGTTTTGAAGAGCTATCAAACCTCTCTGGCATGAGTAATACAGCAATTGCGTCTGAGACTAGGAGGAGAACATTATGTTTCCCTCTCATTCTCCACCAAATCTGGTGAGTCTCCACTAAACACTGGGAATTGGTGGGTTCCCAGCTAACAACCTGAGCTTCAAACTGCATTAAGATTAAAACGGTTGGCATGAGGAAATGAAATGAAAGACTAGCCTGATGCACAAGGTTGTAGACTGAATTGTGTCCCCTCCTCAATTCATTTGTTAAAGCCTGAACCTCCAATGTAACTGTATTTGGAAGTAGGGTCTAGAAGGCTCTAAGGTTAAATGAGATTGTAAGGGTGGAACCTTAATCCAGTAGGAGTCGTGTCCTTAGACATCAGTGTGCACGGAAGTACGGCGTAAGGACACAGCAGGAACGTGCTCTTCCAAAAAGCAGAAGAAGAGTCTTCACCAGAAATCAACCTGACAACACCTCTAGGAGTGTGGGGAAGTAATTTCTGCCGTGTCAGCCACCCAGTCTGTGGGATTTTCTGATGGCAGGCCAAGCAAGTGAATATGCCCAGCTAGGATAAGAAATATGACTTTTGCCTCTCTCCACTTCATTCTTAATGACATATAAGGCAGGTTCTTGAGGCACCCAGCCCCTGATATTGAGGACAAAACTCCAGCTGGCATGGCAGATGGAGATGAAACCCAACTACAAGCTCTCGACACAGTATAGATGGTCTACATTGTGTCCCAAAGCAACAATTTTAGAGGAATTGACCTGGCCTGCTGACTTAGCTAAATATTAGTAATATCTTTGAAAATTACAAATAAAATGTTGATAAGAGACTCAGAGGAGAGTGATCATTCTAAGACGCATTGTGCTCTTTCCCATTTCCCCAAGTGGACCAGTTGTCCCCTTAAGGCATGGACTAGGTCAGTGGTTAACTCTGTGCTAAGTACATGGGTACACGGAAAATGCTCAGAAGTGTTAAGAAGGGAGGGAGGGAGGAGGGGAGTTTGGGAAAGTAGTTAGTAGTTCAGGCAGCATCAGTCCTATTGGCTCCCTATTGCCTGGATCCAGTGAAATAGAATCTGTGTGTACAATCAAATAAAAAATAGTTAAATACAAAGACTATATTTAGATCATGTTAACTTCTGTGTTTTACTAAGTTTAGAAGACTAGAATAACTCAATTAGTTAAGCATTCACCCCCAATCGGCTAGGCATTCACACTCAATCAACATAACCTCAATGATGAGGATACAGTAACGAAAAGAACTTCAATTGACTTTAAGAGGACTACATCTCTGAACAAAGGATGCCACATTATGAAAAAAAAAAAAAAACTTTTAATAAAGGAATGTGATATTGGGACATGAGTGAGAGTGCGTGAATTTGTATGGTCATTTATCTGTTTTCATTTACATGTTAATTGATCAATATTATTTAATATTATTTAATAAGTTGCCTTTTCAGGGCATCTAAACATTACCCGAGCCAGTTATTGAGTCTTTTCATTGCCAGAATGTACAACACTGTAACCAGCCTCTCCCTGTCTCCAAGGCAGGAATATACTTTACTAATTTCACATTTCCTTCACCCCAGAATCTAAAATCCAATTAGGCCTTGAATGATCTAGTAAGAAAATTTGACCTTCCCCTTCAGAGTCAGAGTCCCTTTCTGCTGTTGCTAGACACAAAATGCTTCAGTATCCCTTAACCTAGCTTACTCTATAAACAGCTGCTTCATCCAATTCTCTTTAGAAGCCTTTCTGAACATACCTCCTGTTTAGATTGAAAACCTATCCAGGTGACCTGTTAATAGATGGTAAACTATTGCCCTCCACTCAGTCCTTTCCATTCTACTCTATGTATTTTTTTCTCACAGCATTTATCACCTTTTATGATATCATTTTATAATATATTATATTTGTTGCTTTCCTGTCTGCCTCCCTTTCGTAAAGACAGACCCATGAATGCAGGATCTTTTGTTTACTAAGTCACTCCAAGTACTCTGAAGAACATCTAGTCATCAGAGACATGGCAAAATCATTTATCAAATTAATGAAAAATGAATCATTCTACTAGTAATATATGTTAAGTTTCCCAGAAAACATGACTGAGTATTGGTAAATAACTGGTAAACATTTCTATTAGTCTTAAAAACCATCCTTCAGACTTTCTCTGCAGTCTTAATAGACTTTAGAAAATAATAGTATATTTAAAAAGAAAATCAAGTTAATACTTGAAAAATTCAATAGAATTAAATTTGTGTTTTAGTAAAATAGATTATTTAGCTTTTTTTGTTTTTTCATGTACTGACCATTGGCCATTTGGTCAGGATAGCTTAGTGTATGTTGCAGTAACAAAGCCAACATTTCAGAGGCTTAAAGTAAAAAGTTACAATAATTCTCATGATTGATTTAAAGTGAAAAGGTTGTAAAAATTCTCATCATCTTTACACATTGATATCAGGCTAACTGGGACTCTGATCTACGTCTTCTTTATTCAAACTAGCTAACAAAATCTCCACCACTTGAAACATCCTCATTGCTTGCTAAGGTAGAGGAGAGAGCTCGTAGAAAGTCAGATATTTGCTCAAGAATTTCTGTCCATAAGTGGGACACATTGTTTCTGTCCCCATATTATGGCCAAGCTCAAAGTGAAGTGAGCGAAAAATCCTAAATGTATCCTGTACTGCAAAAGGTATAAAAACAGAAGTGTTGTTGATGAGCATCCATAAATTGACAAATGGATCTGTGGCTCGAGGTGATTAATACATGGCAGATATTGTTAAAAGATGTTCATGTTACACACACACACACACACACACACATACATAACACATACATATAATACTAAGCAGATAAAGCAGAGAAATACAATCAATTAAAATAAAAAATGCTTCCCTGTCTTCAAGGTGCTTATAGTTTATTGAAAGAGTGTGCTTCAGAAAACACTAAAATATTTTATTTCTGATGGGTAAAACATTTTCATATTCCTCACACTTGATCTGCAGTATTATGATCTTCCTTGAAAATTTTAAGAGCAAATATTTTATATAGAATTGGATGAAACTTAAAAAAATTATCAATACTAATTTTATAAATGGTGTTATTTAACCATCACGGAGAATTCCCAGACACTCCTTAGGCTGTATAACAATGCTAAATTGTTTCCCATTGTTTTCCTTTGAAAGGAACATATGGATCCAAGGATAAGAGCACAAAGCTATCTTCTGTGATTTATGGTTACCCAAGGCTCATTCTTGCTCTCTCCTTCTCCTTTAGTGACATAACGTTGTCATTTCCCTAGGGCTCTAAGATGGTATTCACGGCATGCCTGCCTCTATAAATGCACAAAAATTCTTCATAATTCTTTGCAAAGAATCTGTTCAAATCACAGATTCATTGTTCCTTACAGGGACAAATTCCAAAGAGAACGATGTCTGTAATGATAATAGCAGTAAGCATGACGTGGGATAAAGACAATAAAGTAGAAAATAAAATAATTCTTCTTCTCTACCTTTGAGAAATTCCCCAAACATTTTATGAGTACAATTAAAGTGAACAAATTCATGATTAAACAGCAAAATGCTGTTGGTAAATTTTTAAAATTGACAAGTGACTATCCTCCCCCCACCAACCCCCCGTTTCAATGGTTTGATCTCATTTAATCAACTGAGCAAATAAGATTTCTCAATTCAGTGTACAAAATAATTACCAGCCAGGGTTAGGGATGTAGCTTTTCTGGCCAGCTGCTTCAAAGGGTAATGCCACTTTTTTCAGAAATTGTAAATGTTATGTTAATGAAACCGTGTTATGAGTTGGTAAAACCCAAACTAAGACACTTTTAGCACATAGTTCCTATAAAACTTCATTTTAACGTATATATGTATTTATGCTATTTATCTTATTCTTTCATGCTGAGTAGGTTAATTAGCCCTTGATGAAACTATTATGGAATTACCTTATATTCGTTGGGACAAGTATTTCAATATCTAATTTCTATATCACACATTTATAAAATAACCATTTATAGTGATGGAAACGAATTACCATTTGACTTTTATCTTCTACAGAGAATATCTATCACTTTAACAAATAATAAATGTTTTTTAAAAAATTGGAAAATAGGTCTTTTAATTATTCTTATAGCAATTTGAAGACTATGAAAATACAACTTTGATCCTTTTATAATTATTATATTTTCTGGAGACCAAACCCCAGAGGTGGCCACTAGAAGTTGTTCAACTATTAGTCTTTTAATTAATATTACAGGTTATGATAAGTAGTGTAGAATATTAGAAATAATTTTATATTGTTGAAACAAATGATATTCAAGCTAGTTGACTGATTAAAAATATTTTATGTGCTTCTCAGACCTTGCCTAAAGGGTATTTAGGAACCTGGTAAACACAGCTGTATGTCGACTTCTGGTTTTATAATACCATTTATTCTAGGTTCCTATCTCTAAGAAAAGGTTGCCATTGTCCAATCTATTAAAAAGTTTAGGCACATTCTGCTACTAGAAGAATGTGCCTCTCACTGAATGCTCTCACTGAGCATTTTATGCAAAGTACTTGCCCAAGCCTGTGTTAGAGACTTGAGCCCAAGCCCGCGAGAAGAGACGATAAGCGTGAAGTTAATGTTCCTTTGGTTTGTATCTCTTAATGATCACCTGAACCATTCTGCACGTCCTCACCCTTTGAGTCTTTTCCTCATTAGGTTTAAATCTCTTGCTATTTTGATCTCATCATCCCCATGAAGGGCTCCAGTAGAGACAGAATTCAAGTCACTGAACGTAAGTCAAGGTGTCTGTTTGGTATATTTGTTTCCTCCCTGCTCTCCCCACCCCACTCTTGAGCACATTCATTGCACAGATAAATCAATATATTGACTGATAATCATATTTTCATGTAGTTTTGAATTTTGTCTAGAGATAATCAGGAGTAGCTATCCATACACGTCTCAATCTACTACATGACGACGAAAAGTAAACAGCGCTGTGACATTTTGAAGTTTCTCCTTTCCCACTCTTTTCTATGGTGCAAATGGTCTTGCTGGTTCAGAGTACTGGAACCTGTAACTCAGATCCACCATCCCTGTTAAGATATACAAGAACAATTGCAGCTTAAGATGGTACTTCTCTCTTGGCTCGGTGCCTGTGGCTCAATGGGCTAAGGCGCCAGCCACGTACACCTGAGCTGGCGGGTTCGAATCCAGCCCGGAGGCCCGCCAAGCAATGACGGCTGCAACCAAAAAATGACTGGATGTTGTGGCGGGCACCTCTGGTCCCAGCTACTTGGGAGGCAGAGGCAGGAGACTCACTCAAGCCCAGGAATTGGAGGTTGCTGTGAGCTGTGATGCCACAGCACTCTATCCAGGGTGACAGCTTGAGGCTCTGTCTCAAAAAAAGAAAAAGTTGGTACTTCTCTCT
>CAUYRH010097179.1:0-15861 GCA_963574655.1 Perodicticus potto
GAAGAAAGGGAGGGAGGGAGAGAGGGAAAAAGGAAGGAAGAAGAGGGAGGGAGGGAGGGAGGGAGGGAGGAAGGAAGGAAGGAAGGAAGGAAGGAAGGAAGGAAGGAAGGAAAGAGTAATTAGAGCACTGTATAGATAGGACCAGGCTGATCTGTCAAAGAACCAAATAGAAAATCTAAAACAGGAAACTATAGACATCAAAATTACAAATTCAGCAGAAATTCATTAAAGACAGGGGATCAACCATGGCTGATGAGAAGATTAAGAACCAGATACTACATCTATGAGGAATTACCTAGAATACAGCAAAGAGACATGAAGAGATGGTGAATATGAAAAAAGAGATTCCGAAGAGTCAGGAGGGCAAACATACACTGAATGGAAATTCCAGGAAAAAAAGATTTAAGAAAATAGAAAATATTCAATCTTCAAAGAGAAAACGAGTAGAAATTTTCAAAATGGATGAAAGATAGGAGTCCTCATATTCGAGAAACATACTGAATTCTGCATCTACTCAACCAAAACCTTGTCTAGGCACATGGAGGTGAAACGAGGGAGGATGAAACACACAAAGAAAAATCTGAAAAGGGAGAAGGACAGATTGCCTATGAAAAATACAAGACAGAAAGGTAAGATAGTTTTACAAGGAGAAATATGTAAGAACAGCCACTATATCTTTGTAATGGCAGAAAAATTGAGACACCTCTTAAACGCACACATACAAGAGATTGTCTAAAGTGCACCTGTGTTATTCCTACCTTAGGACAGAGACCAGTTAAAATGAATGAATTTTACCATGTTACGTATCAACATGAACAAATATGAAAATCTGTGTAAATTTTTTTCATTGTGTAAATTTTAAAAATGCAAACAGTATTGTCTATTGTAATGGGCAGATACACACAACTATAGTAAAATAAGAAAAAAGGAATGAAGGAAAGGACAGGTGGATACTCCTCAGCTCCAGGACAGTGGTTACTTCTCGCTTGGAAAGATCCACTGAAATGGACAAAGTGTGTGTGTGGGGCTTTATCTATGCGTGTGGTGTGTTTTATCCTTAAAAGAAAAAGGATGACCTATAGCTAATATGGCAGAACATTAATATGAGTTAGGTCTAGGTGGCTGGCATCTGGGTGCCTCATTCATTTCTGTATGTTTGAAGTATTTCATAATAAAAAATGAAAATACTGAAATGAAAAATAAAAATCTGTATTTATTCCCTTCTTGCCTGTATCTCTTGAATTCCAAATTATGACTCCTTATATTCATGGAGAGAGGTGAGAAAAAAATAAAGACCTTTGACATTCTATTTCTTACACGAATAATGATTTATTTAAACAATAAATAGCTTAATGACGTTAAGATTCTTAACTTTTAATTTTTTAATCTTTTTTGTGATAGTTCATTTTTGGCATATTATTTGCTCATTCCAATTCTTTTTTATATTATCATATTAAAAAAATTAAATGTTATTTTAGCCAAAGAAATATTCTATTGTGTATTCATATTAGGTGTGAAAACCTCGAGATTTATTTTCTGTTTTCTCCTCAAGTTACATGCAGTATTCTCCCTAAGCTGTAGCCAGCCAAAAAAATATCTCAGTGTGTCTCTTCTGTGTTTCTCTGCAAAGTCACCCCAGGTCCTGGGTCACTGGACTCCAGATCGGCATAGTAGATGAGGGATGGTGAAAGGAAAAGCATTTGCTTCTTGGGTTGGACAGGAAAGAAAGCTCCGTCTCAGCTCCATGGGGAGGGCTCCTGCCCCAATCCTTGGCCCTTGGCTCCTGTGGGGACCTGCGGAAGCTGAATGTCCTCCTGGATCCACTTTCCACCCCCCCGCCCCAGGTTTCTCTGGGCAGGCAAACTGGGTAGACTGGTCTTAAGACCCCTCTTCCTCTTGGTTCCCTCTTTCAAAAAAGCAAGAGGTGCTTCCCTGCTGGTCTCTGAGAGGAGGGGAGTGACCAACGGCAGCTCACAGGGAATTGCATCTTAAGATGCCCCGGTCGTGGGCACCGTGTTGCTGTGTTATGACTGCAGGGCAGGCCGATTGAGAGACCTCGTAAATGCACACATATGAGATTGAAAAAATGCAGCCGTAGGTTCGTATCTTAGACTCATACCAGGGCTCCTTTCCCTTCTTGGATGGTGCACGTGGTGTGAACACCCTTTGAACTCATCTCCAACGGTGCGTTTGTTGAGTTTCCAGACTTAGTAGCAACCGAATTCCGGTATTTCCTAGGGGTTTGGACTAAGCCCCTCAGAATAGGAGTTAGATCTGTACTCTGCACCCTCCTGTCCAGGAAGAGGCATATATGACCCAGGTCTGTGACGCTAGCCACCTCCAGTGTCCACCCCCACCTTGTCTGGGCTCCACTTGAACAGAGTGGCTGTCTCTCTGGAGCCACACGGGAGCCCTGGGCTGAGCGTAGGTGGCTTCACCAGGTCATGGTGTGAGGTCACCTCTTTTCTTGCTTGTGCAGTCATCCTAAGGCTGAGGTCCGTATAACCAAGCCATTTGCTTAGAATACTAAAGGAAACTGGAGGAATGTTGTTCATTTTCCACAGGTCTCACCAAAACCCATCTCAACCTTCCCACTTCTGATTGCCAAGGGGATTCCTCCTTGAACTCTAGATGGGCACAGTAGAGGGGGGATGGCAGAGGGAGAAGCGCTTGCTGCTTGTGTTGGACAGGAGAGAAGGTTCTATTCCAGCTCCTCACCGTGCCGCAGAAAGATCGAGAGGGAAAAGCCTAAGGAATGGCAGGAAAGGCCACTGGGGTGAAGGGTCCCTTGCTCCCTGTGTGAGCACCCTCTCTGCCCGTGCAGCCCTTTTCCTTATCACCCACCCCACCTGCCACACGGTGTGGAAAGAACAGGGCTAAGGTTAATCCGTTTCCCCCTGGGATTAGGAAAGTGAACTTGCCTTATTCATCTCTGTGTGTCCTTTCCCTGCTCCCCACCTCACCTCGCAGTGCTCCGCCCAGTGTGTTCACCTAGTAAGCGCTTAATAAAGGCACAGTATCATGCAACCAATGCAACTTCTTGAAGCTCTTGAGAATTCAAAAAAATAGACTGATTTGGGTTAGACCCTCAACATTTGGCCATGCTTGATTAGTTTTAAATATATTCGTATCGGAAAATTTAAAAATTGCCTATAGCCATGGACATCATTTATTTTTATCTTGTTTTTGTCCTTTTTGTTTTGTTCAGTAACTCATCCATTTTTATCATTTGTTTCTTTACAATACACATCCCCAACCCTTCTTCTTCCCACAGTCTGCCTCAGGGGAGCTACAAGTCATTTTTATTTATTGACTCAGAATATAATTCTGATGATCCCTTGGGTTTCCATTTATTCCTCTTCTTTTCCAGTGAATCGCACCACGAGGCCACTTTAGATCTTCTCAACGTAAATGAACTGCTTAGAAGCCCACAGTGGCTTCCCATCTGCCCAGAGGATAAAATCCCAACTCATGACTCCCTTTTCTACAGCTGGTCGCCAGCTGAGTTCCTCCGCCCTCTCTCTTGCTTTTCTTTTGCATTAGAGCGGCGGTTCTCAACCTGTGGGTCACGATCAATGAAAAGACATCCTGCATATCAGATATGTATGATTCATAACAGCAGCAAAATTACAGTTATGAAGTAGCAATGAAACTAATTTGATGGTTGGGCGTCACCACAGCATGAGGAACTGTATTATAGGGTCACAGCATTAGGCAGGTTGAGAACCGCTGCATGAGAGACATGTGCACCAGCCCATCCACCTCATCATTGTCCCATGGATGGTCCCCCTTGGAAATGGCACCCCGACTTTCCCCTGGAGGCGGCGAGGCTTTACTCCAGGCTCACAGGGATCCCCTGCATCCTGGCAGCTCGGCTCACTGGTGGAAACGCGGACTCTGCCTGCAGGACACACAGGGTGCTGGTGCATCAGCATTTGGGGGAGAATAGCGTGTCCAACTTCCTGCTACCCAAGACGTGCATGGAGTGGGACGGGAGAGGCAGCATTTATCTTATTATTATTATTATTATCATATCGTATTATTTCCTGGACAGTATGAAACCTGTGCTTGGCACCAGACCAGCAGAGAGAGGATGGACCTCTGGGTCACATTTTTGGGGGTTCACCACCAGGTCGTTTGTTTGGAATTGTACTTTCAGCCACTGTTGAGGGAGTGTATATAAAACCAATGTGGTAAAACTCGTGGGAACTTAAAAAATATCGTTGAGGACATTGGTCACTACATCATTTACTATTTTTCTTGTTATGAGAACCCATGAGATAATCTTCCTCACTGGTCTCAAACCAGGGTTAGTTGAATTCCTACAAACTGTGAGTTTTGTAGCTAACCGTGTCATTCTTTGAGTCAGCTATTCCCTAGCCCCGCTGATTTTGAGGCAGTTTTCTCAACATAAAGCTTGTGTGATGGCTTCATTCTGGGTTTTATCGTATTGTTTTTTGAGACAGAGCCTCACGCTGTCACCCTGGAGAGAGTGCTGTGGCATCACAGCTCACAGCAACCTCCAATTCCTGGGCTTAAGCGAGTCTCCTGCCTCCGCCTCCCAAGTAGCTGGGACTACAGGCTCCCACCACAACGCCTGGCCATTTTTTGGTTGCAGCCACCAATGTTGTTTGGTGGGCCCGGGCTGGATTCGAACCCGCCAGCTCAGGTATACGTGGCTGACGCCTTAACCCGTTGAGCCACAGACGCCGAGCCTTGTGTTCCATTCTTGATCTAAATCCTCTCTGATTTTCTTCTTTTGACTTTTGCCTTACTATCTGTGTTTTTGTACTATACTTTGTATGAATAAGATGGAGTATTAATTCACATATAAGCCCATCTAACCAAATGTATAGTTAGATAACCATAATTACAAAAAAAACATAATTCCAAATTATTTCCAGATGCCATAGTTTAAGGAATGTATTGAAAGGGGACTTTAATCCACGTTCTCCCCTTAAGTTGGTAACCTTTATACTGGTAGTAAAAATAATGGCGTACGACATAAGGATAACAAAATCTTCAGGAAAAACAAGTATAAAAACGGCTGATCTACTAAGTAGACTGAATAGTCAGGGTTTCAACCCTGTGAAGTGTGTTGTATGCATTTTCATTCTTTTACTCTACCTTGGAGTTTAAGGTGGATCCTGGGTTCGGGACCTGTGTGAGGTCCCACTGCCATCAGCTTCTCCGTACCATTCAATTGCAGTCATAAAGCACTATACAGCATCCTAGTGAATAAAAGCAATATTTGTTTTTAAAATTAGTTTACATTGAGTGGTGCCTGTGGCTCAAGGGCCCTGGCCCCATAAACCAGGGGTGGTGGGTTCAAACCCGGCTCTGGCCAAAAACTGCAGAAAAGAAAAATAAATTGTTTATTTAAAAAAAAAATTTTTTTTTCTGTTTTGGTCTAAGGGAATATGTATAATTCAAAATAAATTATTCTCTAACCCGAGGTAATTGCAGAGGAAAATTTCAAATCGATAAGGCATAGATTAAAATATGGAGGCAGAGAAAATCAGCACAAGTTTCTGAGTTCTCTTAGGAAAGAGAAGAAAGGTGATACAGGGCTTTAAGATGATACAGAGCTTTAAGTGTGCCATAATCAGGAGAAATCATACAGCACTCCCACACCAAACCAGCACCCAGGGTGCCAGTGAAAGCTGCCACAGATACAGTAAAATGTGGGAATTGATTGGCAAAAACACCTGAGAAGCAGGGGCAGTACTTTTCAGTGAGACAGAAGACGAATTTCATCCAAGTTTCTGATCTGATGACTCCACGCCACCCCATGGTCGCAGAGAAGGAATATAGCAGGGCGCCCGCTGTCAGAAGGCCTAAGCTCTCAAGTAGGACTGCGGCTGCTAGAGGATTGTGATGAAGTGACCGTATGGTCAGAATTCTTGGGAAACACATTCCAGGAAAATGTAGCCATCGTGTCTATCTTCAGGTATTTCTGAGGCATTTGGATGGTGCACAGTTTTGGTATCAGACATTGAATCTGTTCACTACATGCTGCTGCATGAGTGTGCGCCTGTGAGAAATTAAGTCTTATTTTTTGGCTATGAACAATTCTGGGAATGAACGATCTGCCTAGGTTTTCGCGTGGGTTATAATTGTCTGTTTTTTAATTTCACAGTGTGTGGACAATATACGATGTAATGGTTTAATGACTATCGTGTTTGAAGAGAATTCCAAAGTTACGGTGCCACATATGATTAAGTAAGTGCAATAATCCTTTTCTTTACATTTTAATCAAGATCAAATTGGCAGAGAGTCTGAAACATTGAATAATATATTGCTTTAATAGGTTTCTGCTTCTTATTGGAAATAGGTTTCTAGACAGTAGTGTCATAATTCATGTTTAACCATCGTAAACAAGAAGACTACCCTAGTGGTTTTTCAGATTCATGGTTTACTTTATTGACTCAGTGTAGAACATTTGTTTTTTCATACTGATATATATGCCTTCGCTCAGGACAAGATCCCATCAAAATGCTCACATTCAATCTAAAAAATTAAAGTAGTGACAGCTAGATATGTGGACCACTGTGTGGCAGACTCATTTGGTGTTTTCCTAGAATAAAATATATTTTTAAAAACAGTTCTACTTTTAAAAAAAAGTTACTTGGCTGGGTGCAGTGGCTTATTTCTGTAATCCTAGCACTCTGGGAGGCTGGAGGTGGGTGGATTGCTTGAGCTCGGGAGTTCCAGACCAGCCTGAGCAAGAGTGAGACTCCATCGCTACTAAAATAGAAAAACAACTACAACAACAAACCCCAGAAAAACTAGCTAGGCATTGTGGTGGATTCCTGTAGTCCCAGTTACTCAGATGGCTGAGGCAAGAGGATTGTTTGAGCCCAGGAATTTGAGGTTGCTGTAAGCTAGGATGCCATGGCACTCTATCCAGGGCAAAAGAGTCAGAATGTCTCTAAATAAATATTTTTTAAAATTTTAAAAATTACTTGAAACTAAGAAATGTTTGTCTTTCATGTCTTTTTATGTGGATATTTTAGACCCTGAACGGTTTATGCTGAGGCAATAACTAATATTAACTTTAGAAAGATGACTTTCCCATTCTGATAGATATTAGCTATAATCAGCATCATTTCAGTGGTACAGATTTTGTCAGATGAAGGAAAAGTATGTAACAGTAGTGTTATTATTACTACAGAAAAATATAAATTATAAAAGAACGCTACTTTACATTGCTAGTCAAATCTCAAAATATTTTGGGTAAGACCTTTTAAAATTCTAGGACAAAGGATTCCTTTTTGCATTCAATTTTCCAGCATTTTGTTAGCGTAATTTTTTAAACCAGATTAGATAAAAAATATATGATGCTAAGATTAAGAGTAAATGTGGAATATTAAGTCAAAAGGTGCAAATTTCAACAAGCTTCTAATTCCCACCTTTGACCTACAGTTTTCTTATTTATTCTCTACTATCGGATTGTGATTTTAATATTTCAGAAAATGATACATATGATTTTCTTCCTTTTTGAAAGTATTTTCCTGGGGGTTAAACAGCCATGAAGATCTAACTACTTTAGAATTAGAATGTGTAAATCAGACAGGGCAGCTAAGTTGTAAACTCCTAGACCCTAGGGCAGCTGTATACCCACTACACATACATTTTTTATTTTAAAAATTAATAGTAATGGAAACTTTAGTTTTGTGGCTGACCACTTATTGCTGAAAGTAGCTTCTGTTCCCACCGTGGCAGTTTCACTGATGTCTGTGTATGGTCTCACGTGGATAACCATGTACATGCAGGCTAAGACTTCTCTGCCTTTGCATGCAAAGAGGCAACACTTAAATGAGCTGGAATTGCTCTCCTTCTGGAACAGAAGCCAGCAGGAATGGTACAGGAGATGCATTCCCAAGGCAGAATAAAGTTTCATGTATTTATTCTTTCTATTTTCTCAACCTCATTAGCCTGGTTGTCTGTAATCAGAGGAAAGAGTGTGATTTTACAATCTTTGTTCTTGCTGACGGTCCTATTCTGCCCTGAAGTTTGTATTCCTGCCTCCCTGTGCCTCTGGCTCCTTGGCTACATACCAACATTTTTCACAGAAAAAAAAATTCCAACATTTTTCTAAGTTAAAAAGAAAAAAAAAATCCTATCATAAGACAGGTCTTATAACTGACAATGGCATCACTTTTAAAGCACTCATTTCCTTTTAAAACTTACCAATTATAATAGATGATTTGGATTTGATTGCTCAAGATTGCTTTTGAAGTGTTTACCAAAAAGCAGTTGCTATTATCAAAGGAAACCTAGGTAATACATTTTATCTTGCTTGAGATTCCCTTAGGAAATAAAGTAATATCTTGTTCCATGTAGCAAAACACTAATTTCATAACATTTAATTTCTTTACATAAAAATGTAATCATGATTTTGAAGGACAATTGTATAATTATTCAGTTTTATTTTAATTTCATGCTTGCTGCAATATATTTTTCTTCCAGTGTTTTTAATAAACTAATTGTAATAAAAAGATGCAAAGCTCAAAAATATAATTTGAATTCAAAATCGTGACGTTTAATAGGCAAAAATATTTATTCAAATCGTATGTTGACCAAGGCTTTCTTTGCTTGGATAATATTTGACCTCAACTTTCTTAGAGAGTAGAAATTTTTGTTAGAAGATAGTGAGAGAAAAAAAGAGATTCTCTCATTCTTCCATTTTCTGGACAGTCTGATGGATTTATAAAAGTTTCTCCAATTTTTTCACAAAAGAAAATATTAAGAACCAGAAAAGTAAAGTTGGTTGTGGTTCACATAGTAAGCAGAAGAAAAAGCCACACTACTTTCACAAGTCTCAGAAGCTGCACTTGGGTATTTTGAGATCAGTAATGTGACTGCAGCTAACAGGCCACCCTTAGCCAGTTCTCGGCAGGGGGAAGGTGCTCATTCCAAATGCTCTTTCAGGACTGCAATGAAGTCCTTCTGCCTGCACTGAGCACACTTTGGGCTGTGAAGCTTCTAAGAGCAAGCTAAGACAGCTATTGATTTTGTTTTATCCAAAAAGAAAATAAATATATAATTTATAAGCCCTCCAAGTGCTGAAAGAGCTAATTAAGGGCAGTCACAATAAGCCAACTGATTCTTAGCAAGCAGTTAGCTCACTGAAAGTCACGGACCCTGTAGCATATCCTTTAATCAAATGATAAAATCCAGGGCCTCATTGATCGTTTGTTCTGAGATACGGCAATGAAGGGGGACGAAGGACCGGATGCCAAAAAGAAAGATACAGGCAATCTTAGCTGTCCACTTGGAGAGGACGCCGGTACAAGGGCTTCAGGGTAAGGGGCAGCCAGATGGGAGATTTTACAGAATTATAAAAGAGTTGTATTGCAGGATAGCAGTAGTGGGCCTATTCAGGGCAATAAATTCATAATACTGCAGAATATTGAAAACATGGCATCTCACACAATTTACGGATTTAAGAAACTGTATTTTACAGTATTCAGAAACTGTATAGCCTTAAAACACATTAATAAGCCAGGAAGACTAAAATAAATGAATTAGACACTCCATTCAAGAAGTTAGAAAAAGAATGAGAAATTAAAATTACAGGAAATAAGGAAGGAAAAGTATAGGAATATAAGGAAATATAGGAAATAATACAAACATGAATAAAATGTGGAAAAACAGGGTAATTGATAAATCAGAGAGCCAGTTCTAGAGGGTCAAATTCCCAACTGTATAATGCCAGGTAGGTTAGTCAGTTTAATCAAGAAAAACGGAGGAAAGCACAAATGTCTAAAATGAGAAGTGAGAAAAAGAGACAACCCTGGATGTAGCAGGCCTGTTGGGGGGTTGTCACCCTCTACTTTTTATGCATACTTTTGATATTCAGCTTTGTAAGGGCGTAAGCAGTGCTCCCCCAACCCTGAAAGAAGGCTTTGGCTTCATTTTTCTAGTAAAACGTAACTAAGGTAGACAGACAAGAAATCCCCACTGTGAAGTGAATTATTATTACCTTCTCCGTGATCAGTTCAGGCCTCCCTAAATTATATAGTGTACTAGATGTTTTCATAACCCTGCCTGTTATATGTATAAAGGTCATATCAATATACGTAGTCAATTGTATCGTCCTCTGTATCCAGTGGTGTTGCTTCTGCAGATTCAGATTGACTGTAGATGGAAAAATATGGGGGGAACCCCCAAATAGCTATACAATAGTCAAAGGTAATAGAGACTTTAAAATGCAGTATAATACTGACATCGCGCCCTTATGAGTGCCCTTAATTAGCATTGTATTGGGTAATGAATTATTTACATTGTATTAGGTATTTAAGTAATGTAGAAATGATTTAAAGTGTAGGGCAATGGTATGCATAGAATATATACAAGCAACACACCGTTTTGTATCTGGAACTTGCCCATCCGTGGATTTTGACAGAAGGAATCTTGGAACCGATGCCCCGAGGATACTGAGAGGTGTCTGTAAACTTACCCAACCTCTGTCAAATGCGGTGGAAAGCCTAAACGTGCACATGTGCGTTTACAAATACTGAGATACTCAGTGGCTGAGGAGGGAGCCTCCTAGTGGTTTTATCATTCTGCCCTTGCTTTGCACGTAGGTCTGATGCCCGTCTTCACAAAGACGACGCTGACATTTGCTTCAGTAAAACACTCAACTCCTGCAAAGTGCCGCAGATCCGCTACGCCAGCGTGGAGCGCCTCCTCGAGCGGCTGACAGACTTGCGGTTCCTGAGTATCGATTTCCTCAACACCTTTCTGCACACTTACCGCATTTTCACCACGGCAGCTGTGGTGCTGGGGAAGCTTTCGGACATATACAAGAGGCCTTTCACCTCCATCCCCGTCAGGTATGCTTGGGATTTGCCTGTCATTAAGGTAGAGTCCTCCTGGTTCCTGGGTCAACGCGTAGATGAGCAGCCTTGCTCTGCAAAGTAGCTGCTAGGGTGCACTCGCTTGCCCTTGAACTTGACCGTGGTCCCAAAACCCTGAAGTCTCCAAGTGGCTTCTTCTTGCTCAGTGATTATTTGGAAGCTAACTCTGTCGCTTTAGAATTGTCTTTCTTTGTTGTTTTATTTTGACAATTGTACTATTCAAACTTTAATATGTACAAGAAACAGCCTGGGAAGGGGGGCATCTTTTCAAATTGCCTGCTCTGATTCTGTGGGTCTGGAGTGGAGCCCAACTTCTGCATGTCTAACAAGCCCCCGGCAATACCAATGCTCCTGGACCACAGTTCAGTAGCAGGGGATTAGGTAAAGACCCCGAACCTCTGTGCTGCTTTTGCAACTGCGCGCTGTACACGCAGCACGTAGAGAAAATCCAGCAAGAGAAGTGCGATGATACTGTGGCCTTTAACTGTAGGGAGCATGTTCTTGAATAACATCTGGGAAATCACTTCCCCTGGCTACAGTCTGTTAGTGGCTTTTGCTCTTATTTTTAGGTCATTGGAATTGTTTTTTGCTACCAGCCAGAACAACAGAGGTGAACATTTGGCGGATGGAAAATCCCCACGTCTATGTCGCAAATTCTCTTCCCCGCCGCCACTGGCTGTGTCCAGAACATCCTCCCCAGTGAGGGCCAGAAAGCTGTCCTTGACTTCCCCCTTGAACTCAAGGATAGGAGCCCTGGACCTGACCACGTCCTCGTCATCCGGCAGTCCCACCGCCACCCACAGCCCCACTGCGTCCCCACCACCGCACACTGGCAAAGTGCCGTTGGATCTTAGCAGAGGCCTCCCTTCTCCAGAGCAAAGCCCGGGATCTGTGGAAGAGAATGCAGATAACCCCCGCGTGGATCTGTGTAACAAGCTAAAACGCAGTATTCAAAAAGGTATCATCTAACACATTTACTGATTACACCCCACCAGCCACCTGCTTCCCCGCTTCCTCCTGGAACCCTAGTCCCTGTCTTTCCAACTTTCCTACTGCCAACAGTGGCTAGTTACAAGAGAAAATTCCTGTAGTTTCCTCTATCCTTTGCGGAGCAGAGGGCTAGGTAGTAGTCCTTATGCCCCTGTTGTAAAAGGCTGTCAGTTGTCTGTAGAAGAATTGCATATCTGAACGGTATTACTGGAAGGTTCTTGGAATTTGGCGAAGGCTGGTTGGCTGAAGAGCATAGCATGATCCCCTGCATGGAGTAAGTTGTGGGCACACTCATTCATGAGCTCTGGCCTCAGAGCTTGTTCCTCTTCCGTCGCCTAAGCACCTATGTGCGTCCAGCTTTCCCTCTGGAGGGTGACCCAGCCTGACAGCACCAAGACGGCTTCTTCAGGTTGCTTATGAGGGCACGCCTCTGTATTACAACAGAGGAATAGAGAGAGAAATCAAATCAGAGACGGTGTTAATTGCTTATGGTGTAGTCAAATGTTTTTTTAAAATACAGGTTAGATCCTAGGGTGTCCTGCTTCAATTCTCTGATGACCTCCCATTGCACTTAGAATAAAGTACACTCTCCCTCCCAAGGCCTTCAGCTGCTGTGATGCTTGGCTCCTGTCTCCCGTCCCAGTCCTGTTCCTGACATGCTCCCTCATCTGCTGGAACAGTCACTCGGGGGTGTGTGTGACTTAAAAACACCTCGCTCATTCCTGCCCCAGGGCCTTTGCACTTGTTCTTCCCTCTGCTTGGACAGTCTTCCCCCACATACACTCTGTGAGATCAGAGACTATGTATCCTTGGTGTCTTGGCCTGTGGCTGGCATGTGGTAGATTTTCGTTGAATGAATAAATGAAGGAAAACAGGCAGTGAACTAATCAAGGGTGCTCTAGCCCATCACTTTAGATTCCTCAGCTGGGTTCAATATAGGGGTTGCAGAACATGATCTTTGTGGCTTTTGAAATCCAGTTTTTCTGTAATGAAAATAAGAAATGGTTTCACAGCCAAATTAGCAAAGAGCTTTTTTGTTAACTGCATAATTGATTTATTTATTGACAACACAATAAAAAGTAGGCAATAAATCAGATGAATGTCCAAATTTCAAGGAAGATCACCCAGATGGAAGAATATACCCTGCTTTTCTACTTGGTTGAAGCGTCTGTGTGCTTTCTAGTTCAGATCATTTAAATAAGCTTCCTGAGTGAGGTACTTAATGGAATTTTAACTGGAGTGGTTGTCACCATCAAAAGTAGCACCCTTTTTAACAAGAAATTCTTTAAATTGACAAGTTAGCAACTCAGGAGGAGGAAAGGGGGAAGATAATTAAAAAGTCATTAGGACAACAAGCTTCAGCAAAATTATGATGGATTCTTCTTGGGAATAATGAGGTAGCACAGGTGCTTCTGGGGTTCTACCCAGTGCTTGGGAACCTCCGTGGAGGGCAGGACTCCTGCACCTCGTAGGTACAGCAGCCTGGGAAGTACAGGAGTTTTCCCAGAATATGGGAAGTGTTTTCTTCCTCCTTTATTGGATCGTGGTAAGTAGGAGAGGAGAAAGCTGGAGATGAGTCTGTAAGTACTTCATATAAGTGGAATTATTCAGTATTTGTCCTTTTCTGACTGGCTCATTTTACTTATGAGCAAAATGTCCTTGTGATTCATCCCTGTTGTAGCACATGACAGAATTTCCTTCTTTTTAAAGGCTGAGTAATATCCCATTTTACGAGTATACCACATTTTCTTTATCCATTCATCTCTAAATAAATGTGTTAGTTGCTTCCACCTTTTGCTTATTGTGAATAACACTGCAATGAACATGGGTGTGCACATATCTCTTTGGGATTCTGGTTTCAATTCTTTTGGATATATTTATCCAGAAGTAGGATTGCTGAACCATATGGTAATTGTACATTTAATTTTTTTCAGGAACCTCCACACTGTTTTCCCTAGTGGCTGTGCCATTTTCCATTCCCACCAACAATGCACAAGGGTTCCACATGCTCACCAAAAACTTATTATTTTCTGGGATTTTCTTTTATAGTGGCCATTGTAATGGGAGTGAGATGAGAATCTTTCTTCTTTTTTTTGTGATTTTCCAAAGATTGAATTTTATTTTGGCTAAGGCCTACTAGTATGGATATTAATTTTTTTTTTGCCTTTACTAGAAAAGCAAAAGCAAAATGTATTTCTTTCTGCATTATCGTCTAAACGTAGTTTAGTGATCCCAGGCCAGCTGCCCATTACCTGTCATGATTAAGTATTCTGCTTTAATTCATTACACAGGGAGTGTTCCATTTGGGCACCAACCCCAAATCCAGAGAGTACAGTGACAGTCCAATCCTGTGGCGTGAAACTTCTTGGGAGGGAGTAAGAATCAGTAGTTTTTCTCTGGAGTAATACGTTAGATGTGGGGTATCTTCGTTTTGTGCTATTATAACAGAATATCTGTGACTGGGTCTTTTCTAGCGAACAGAAATTCTATTCCTGTCCCCGTTCTGGAGCCTAGGAAGTCTAAGACCAAAGTGCTAATATCCAGTGAGGGCCTTTCTGCTGCATTGTAACATCGTGGAAGACATCACATGGGTGAGAGGGAAAGAGAAAGAAAGATGAGAAAGAGCGAGAGGGAAGGGGTCAAATTCCTCCTTTTAGAAGGAACCCACTCCCAAGATAACAGCATTAATCCACTCAGGTGGGGTGAGTCCTCAGGGTCTAATCACCTCTCACAGGTCGCTCCTCTCAACACTGTGGCTTTGGGATTAAGTTTGCAACACATGGACTTTCGGGTGCATGTTCAAACAATAGCATTCTCGTTCCTGGTCCCCCAAATGTATGTCCTTCTCAACATGCGAAATACATTCGATCCAACCCAGTAGCCCCAAAAGTTACAGCCGCAACTGAAAAGTCCAAAGTCCAGAGTCTTATCTGAATCAGATGTGGGTGAGACTCAAGACATCCATCCAGATAATTCCCTTCTAGCTGTGAGCGCGTCAAGTTAAAACACATTATCCACTGTCAGAATACCATGGAAGGGTGGACATTCCCAGGGAGGCAGGGGAATAGGCGAGAAGAAAGGAGAGACAGGCCTTGGGAAAGTCCAGAATCCAACAACGCAGACGAAATTACATCTTAAGACTCCAGAGTAAACTTTCACTCCCTGCCCTGCCTCCTGGGCACACTGGGTGCTCTTTGGCTCCCCAGACCCCTCAGGCATCCCCAGCCCCATGGCTCTGCTGGACTCGCCCCTTACATCAACTCCCACGGATTAGAGTCTCTTGTCGGCCGCTCTCTCAGACTGGTGCTGCCTGCTGGCAGTTCTGGGGTCTCTGCAATGGCTTCCCCCATAGTTCTGCTAGGCATCACCCTGGTGAGGACTCTCTGCCCTGGTGACGCGACTTTGTCTGGGTCTCCAGGCTATCTGCGACATCCTTCAACATCTAGGTGGAGGAAGCTGTGTCTCCCTAGTTTGTGAGCTCTGGGAATCTGCAGAATTAGCACTATGTGGATACCACAAAGGCTCACCACGTGTGCCCTCTGGAGTGGTGGCCTCAGCAGAGGGGGCCGAGGGGCACAGGGCAGAAATGGGGAAGCGGAGTGCTGAAGTGGCCCTGGCAGCGAATGCTGGTACCCCTCAGGCTCTTCTCTGGACACCTGGCCCTCAAGCTCCTAGGTTGCCCGGAAGATCTCCAAGACACCTTGGGGATCCTTCTCCTGCTGTCTCCCTGACCAGCACCTGGCTGTCTTCCCGCTGCTGACCTCTTTCATGCTAATCTCCTTAGCAGATAGCTGCTTGTCCACACCCGTGGTCTGCTCTCCTGAAGATGCTGTTTTACTCTTTACAGGGCCAGTCTGTCTCTTTACAGGGCCCGTCCATGAATTTTCCAAATCTTTCTTCTGAGCTTCCCGTTTAATCATAAACTCCATCTTTAAATCATTTCTTTCCTCTTGCATCTGACCACAGGAAGTCCCTGGGTCACTAACAGGATAGGTTCTGGAGGGTT